>BLSH010413474.1:460577-486433 GCA_018402905.1 Glandirana rugosa | reverse complement strand
AACAGCATGCTTGCCCTCCAGTGATCAGACTTGCTGACACACCCCCCTGCACAGCCATTTACTGGGAAGATCAGCGTCTTACTGTTTCTCCATCCCTAGCTCTCTAAGCACCTTATGCAGCCAATAACAAAGATTATGTGATCACTTAAAAAAAATAGTATTTATATTATACATATATGCACATAAATAGATGTTTTGAGTTGCTTTGCAAGATCAGGGTTTCCATATACTTTCCCAGTATGCTATTTTTTAGGATTCTTACTGTTGCAGTTTACATCTTTCAATGCTCCTTGCTTCTGCTCTCTCTGTGCTGCTTCCCGGAATGCCTGGTCCTCACAGTAAAGAGTTACCAGTGGACAGTGCAGTCTCCAGCCAGTCCGTTAGCTTGGAGAAGGGAGGGGGAGGAGGATGGAGGAGCAAGGGAATGCTTTGCCATAGTAGATTACAGGGCTGTGTGTTTCTATTGATGCACATAGTGTAGGGAAACGCAACTGAAATCCCTGCATTCAAGGGTTCCCTGAAACAGGAAACCTGGGGCAGTGGTCATGGCACCAGCTTAAACTGGAACATAGGCAAGGATTAAACACGAAGAAGCTTCCTACTCAGTAAGTGTCAGCTGCCGAAAGTGCTTAAAAACTGAAGGTTTAACTATCACTTTAAATAATCTCTGGTCATTAAAGAATAAAACTGAACAGTACACTTCTGAAAATATAATACAATTTAGGCCTCATACACACGGGCGTATCTTTAAAAATAAACAAAACGTTGGGCCCGACGTCAAGGAAAGAAATCGGCGTTATGCATCGGCGTTAGTGAGCGTCGGCGTCAATAGGCGTTTTTTTTTAAAAAATCATCCCTCTGCTATTTTTCAACCTAAAAACGTTGGCGTCAAAAAACGCCGGTACAATATTAGTTGGCGTTTTGTTGCGTCGGCGTCAAAAAATGCCAAAACGTTACAGCCTCAGAACGCGATGGCCGTGGGTTCTACTTTCAGCTCACTAATGCCGATGCCATCTACAGCTCAAAAACGCCGACATTTTTATGGGGCCATTGACTAACATGGAGAGCTGCAAAAGACGCCAGAAAACGCCGGCGTCAAACGTCTGTGTGTATGAGGCCTAAGGACCTAAAGTGTAAATTCTGACAACATAATTATATTTTGCAGTTCTAATACTATTAGTAAGTGTTTCAATGCCACCTCCATTGCTACGTGAAGCCACGGCATCATTGCCATTTTGTATGTTACAGAGACTTTTCAAATGGTTTCATCACAGCTGAGATCTTCTATTGGTATTATCCAGAAGACATACAGTTGCATTCATTCGACAATGGGACATCTCTAGCTACAAAATTAGGCAATTGGTCACAGCTAGAGAAGGTAAGCACCCTGCTTTGTAAACTAATTAAGGGGTTTTTTGATCTGGAACTCACAGACCTACCATCTGTAGGTGCCTACACAGGTCTGGGGCCCATGGTACTTAGCAAAACTAGCTGCATGGCACAATTATCTTTTTAGCTGTCTGCAAGAGTGGCATTTTACCACCATTATAGGAGGGCATTATTACCATTTGATCCTCAATGAATTCGTTTTAGCAAGGGGTCTCCCCCGAGACCTGAAATTATTTTTGCTGGTTCTTCTGCAATAAAAAGGTTATAAAAGGCTCTATTAATCTATGTATTGTTAGCTATATCATTTTTCCAGACTGGTGGTACTTTTTCTCATATTATTATACAGGATTTATATAGCACCAACAGTTTACAACAGCCTTGCAATATAAGGGTGAACACTACAATTACAACGGAGTTCAATATAGAAGGAATAGGAGGGCCCTGCTTGTGAAGCTTACAATCTAAAGGGAGGGGGAGGTGGTAAAAAAAGGTGATAGCTGCAAGGGATGATCTGATGGAGGGCACTCAAGTACAGTTTTTTTTTTAGGTGGAGGGAGGGTAGGCCTCCCTGAATAAATGAGTTTTTAAGGATCGCCTAAAGGTGGGCAGGGTAAGAGTTGACCGGAGATACTGGGGTAGGGAGTTCCAGAGGATGGGAGAGGTTCTGGAAAAGTCCTGGAGGTGAACATGGAAGGAGGTATCAAGGAATTTATCAAAGCTTACAAATGAGGCTCCCATGCTATATTAATGATTATTTAACTGGGAGTACCAACCCTGTCTATAAACATGAAGAAAGTGCAAAGGCAAAATGAATGGGCATTAAGTGGTACGTCCCAGAACTCCATCAAATATAATATAATTTTTTTTATTGAATATATAGAAAAATAAACGTCACATATAAAAATGGGGGTTTATACAAAACAGTTCCCACACATTTACAATTAACAACGTATATAGAGTATTATGATGCAACAGGGTTTCCAACATGTTTTGCGGTGTAGAGATCTGCTTCATCAGGGTTTATCCGTACTGTATCTCACTCTTATTCTGTCTGAAGGTTGAGGGCTAGAGGGAGATAATGAGAGACAGCCGTCTGGACCTTGGATCCAGTCAAGTGCTCATTCACCAGCACCATACCTGCTTCACGCTTGATATAAAAAACACTGCACATGGTGCATGCTGGTGTGCGGGTACCTTGGGGACCCAGCCTGCTTGTGGACATGGAAACGTGCATATAAGGCTCACCCAGTCTTTTTCAACTCCGCACCATTTGGTCCCTGTACGTGGCTGTATAGAAAGTATGCATGGTCAGCTGGAATCGTTGTTACCTCTTGTGCGTGATACAATGCAATCCATCCAGTAAAAGCTTTTTTGGAAGTTTTTCTTTGTTTGCAGTGTTCTTGATATCAAGTGTGAAGCAAGTATGGTGCTGGTTATACGGGTGAATGTGCACGACTGGGTCCATGGTCCAGGCGGCTGGGGCACTTTAATGGGTCTTTCATTATCTCCTCTAACCCTCAACCTTCAGGTAGAATAAGAGCGGGTTACATTATGGATGAACCCTGAAGAAGTGGATCTCTACACTGTGAAACATGTTGGAAACCCTGTCGTAACATGATACTCTATATATGTTTTTAATTGTAAATGTGTGGGAAGTTTTTAGTATAAACTCCCTTACCATTTTTATGCAGTTATATATGTGATGTTTACTTTTCTATATGTTCTATAAAAATTGTTTGATATTATATTTGATGGAGTTCTGGGATGTACCACTTAACACCCATTCATTCTGCCTTTGCACTTTCTTGAGGTCACAAGGAAGCTAGAGAGCAGGATGCCTTGGGAAGAGCGGAGAGGACAATTTGGGCGATATCTGCAGATGAAGTTAGTGATGTAGTTAGGGGGCGATGTTGTGGATGGCTCTGTATGTTGTGGTTAGTATTTCGAATTTTATGTCACTCAATAATAAAAAGTGCAGCGCTACAATACTTCAAACATAAAGTGCCATGTGCCAAAAAGTGTGAAAATCGTCCAATAACAATATATTCCCAGGTGATATCAGACATAAAAGGTGACAGAAGTGCTTCTCTGCATAAAGTGACACAAGTGCTTTACTGTATAAAGTGACTCCGGAGTTGCTTTTTCACCAATATGCACTCACCAGAATGCCATTGGTAAATAGCATAATGACAAAATATCCTTTGAGCGTTTCCAGCAATCATCAAGTGACTCTTCCAAAGGTGAAACGTTCTCTTGCACTGAGACTTGATCAAAAAGGTGCATACCACATGGAGCCCGAGAAAAGGTTTATAGTAGAGCTGCACGATTCTGGCCAAAATGAGAATTACAATTTTTTTGCTTAGAATAAAGATCACGATTCTCTCACGATTCTCGCGGCGTAATATATTAAATATATAACAAAATTGGGCTAAGAGCACTGTTTAGGTTTTTGAAAGGGGTCATTTTTCCAAAAAAATTGCGTTTAAAAGTCTGCTGCGCAAACAGCATGTGGCATAAAATATTGCAACAACCGCCATCTTATTCTCTAGGGTCTCTGCTAAAAAAATATATAATGTTTGGGGGTTCTAAGTCATTTTCTAGCACAAAATAATGGGTTTTTATTTGTAAACAGCAAGTGTCAGGAAAAATTGAGTCTTTAAATGGTTAAACCAAACAACTATACAAGGGGAGTTCACTCAGAGTTCAATGCCTTTGAAGTATTTCTTGTATCAATGATGACTCAGAAGTTGGCTGTCTGCCCAGACTTGGCTCTCTCCCCTGAGACTCAAGTCGCTCCGACTTGAAAAGGCTTCAGGCACTTTTTTACTGTCAAATCACGCTGATTCGCCCCCCAAGTCGGATCCCATTAAAAGCACTGAAAATCGCGGTAATGCCCAATGGAGATCGCAGGGGGGGGGGGTAGATCGAGATCGCGATCTTAATACGACTAATCGTGCAGCTCTAGTTTATAGTAGAGCTGCACGATTAATCGTATTAAAATCGTGATCTCGATTCACCCCCCCCCGCGCGATCTCCATCACATATTACCGCGATTTTCAGGGCAGTTAATGGAGTCCGACTTGTGGAGCGACTTGACTGTAATAGAAGTCAATGCAAGTCATCTGAGGTCTTCCCAGGAATCTTTTTCTAAAGTGGGAGTGACTTGAGTCTGGGCAGACTGCCAAGTCTGGGCAGAGAGCCAACTCAAGTTGATAAAAGAAGTAAAAAGATACTATGTTTCAAATGATCAAAGGGTTGAACTTCCGTGTATAGAAGAGTTTAGTTTAACCATTTAAAGACTAAATCTTTTCTGACATTTGCTGCTTACAAATAGAAATCCAGTATTTTCTGCAAGAAAATGACTTGGAACCCCCAAACATATATATATATATATATATATATAATTTTTTTTTTTGTTTTAGCAGAGACCCTAGAGAATAAGATCGCGGTTGTTGCAATATTTTATGTCACACGGTATTTGCGCAGCAGTCTTTCAAACGCAATTTTTTTGGAAAAATCACACTTTCAAAAAAAAAAAAGAAAACTAAACAGTGCTGTTATGTATATGTAAGATGTTACGTCGCGAGAATGGGGAGAGAATCATGATCTTTATTCTAAGCAAAAAAAATTGTGATTCTCATTTTGGCCAGAATTGTGCAGCTCTAGTTTATAGTAAAATGAATGGCATACAAATAAAACGAAAGATGTACCTCCAGTATAAAAACATAAACGACCGAATTTACAGCAATAGCCACCGATCCCAAGCTAGGACATGGTGGCATGGCGGCAGCATGTGAAGCTGCTCTCGACATGTTTTGTGTACATGCACATCATCAGGAGATCCATCTGAGATTTGGATTTTATATGTTAGGCTGGTGGAAGCCAGTGAAGGGATTGGCAGAGAGGGGCAGAAGTCGCGGATAATTTTGTAAAGTGTATAAGTCTGGCAGCAGCATTCATAATAGACTGACGGGGTGATAGCCTGTATAAGGGTAGGCCATAGAGGAGGGAGTTGCAGTATTGATTATATCGATTAACGTACATATTGCTTGGTATTATTATTTGAAGATTAATTTTAATGTGTTATGATATTTCACAGTTCTTCTTAAAAAGGAATTTGAATCTTTCCAAAGAATTAATTGATGGAACAATTCATTGCAAACCTGGAGCAGCAGAACTATTGTTACAAGAAATTTATGTTATGCTGACAAACCGGAGGTAAGACAGTCTGCTTCGCAGTATGAGCTTAAAAAATGAATATAGAATTGTCACAGAGGTTAGGGTTTGAGAAGCTTGGGCATGTTTATTTTTTTCCAGGTTTTGTAATCTCGGATTGGGGCCTGTAGCTTGAAGGTTTTAAAGTGTCTTGGGAGGGATGAGGCCTTCAATCCTATGTCTGGGTTCTGCTGGAGGCCTGCAGGCTGAGTGAGTACACAGGTCTGCAGGGTCATTATAAGCCAAGCCTGATCGTAGCTCAGACCTCCGATTTGCAGACAGAGCCCTTGTTGGAAGTTAGAGGTGTGCTCCAGCCAGGAGGGACATGTGTTACTGCTGGAGACTGTGCCCCATGTTGGGCGAGGGGGGGGGGGGGTTCCTTGTCACAGGACTAGGAGAGTCAAGACAGCTGTGCAGGTCTGTGGAGATTGAGCAAGCTGAGGTGGCTAATGAGTCCAGGAGCCTCCCTATGGAGGAAGTCCATAAGTCTCTAAAAGGGTTAGAGAACCAGGGTTGCTGGGAGAACCTTATCTAGAGGCCAGGAGTGGGCCCGTGCACCTGAGGTGCTGTAATAAGAAGCGGTGTGAGTCAAGAGAGCCAGGAAGCTGGGTCTGAAGTAACCTGACAGGAGCTGTGGTGCCGCTGAAGCGTAACCAGTTGGCTCAGCATTTTTCAGTTGGCGCTTTACTTTGTGAAACTGAAACCCCATGGACAACCTTATGCAGACATCCCAACCTGCAAAAACTCATTTCAGGGAGGTGGCAAACTCATTTCAGGGTGGTGGTGCCCCGCATACGCACCCCCCCCCCCACCACCAGTGGGTACTGCTGGATGGGACTGTTGGTATATACGTATGTGTGATACAATCCATAGAAGGAAATTATCAAATTATTGATATTACCTATTATCTATTTTATGCTTGCAAGTAATTAAAATGAAAGCTCTGGTTAGTTGAAGCTTCAGTAAGGGCCCTTTCAAACAGGCTGTCTGATCAGGTCCGTCTGTCTATTTTTCAGGCGGATCTGATTGGATGCTCCATTCACCCTTATGGAGCGCGCGGATGTCAGCGGTGACATGTTTGTTGACACCCACTGCTATCTGATCCGATCCTGTCCTCCTAATCCAGACGTATGGTGGTCCTATTTGCCATCCGTCTGACCGCCTTTCCGTTTTCAACCGATCTCCCCATAGAGGAGAGCGGGACTCTGACTGGTCCGTCTCAGCACAGTGAGCAGTAACGGATCTGTCAGCTGCCTGCTCAGCAGGGATCAATGGAATCGATCCCCCGTCGAGTCCATCAAACTGATCCGCCCCTTGTGAAAGGGGCCTAAATCACAAAAATGTCTGAGCAGAATCACAAATATTGTGATGGGTAAGACAGTTTCATATATGTATTTCAACTGTTTACTTTGCTTGAGATCAGCTTTAGGCCTGGTTCACACTAGTGGGACATGGTTTTGAGTTGATTTGAGGTGCAATTTTGCTGTGATTTTACTCCTGTGCAATGTGATTTCATCACTTGTAGTCAAAGTGCCACTGCTGCTTTGCTGAGAAAGAGAGTGGAGGGTTAAAAAACATGAAATCTTTCAAACTGCATCAAACTTGCATGTACATGCAATTTCTGTGTGATTCCTTTTAACTCTATGGGGCCAAAATTGCAAAGTAGCACAGGAACCTTTTCCAAAATTGTGCTGTGCTGAGTTGCATTGATATGAACGTGTGCCATTGAAAACAATGCGATTTGTATTGTCATGCAATTCTGTGTGAATCAAATCGCATCAGAAATTTCACTAGTGTGAACCAGGCCTTAAAGTGGTTCTAAAGGCTGAAGGTTTTTTACATGCATTCAGGTAAAAAACCTTCTGTGTGCCGTAGTCCCCCAGCCCCTCCTAATACCTACTTGAGCTCCCTCTTGATCCAGTGATGTGTACAAGAGCATCAGCTCTCCCTCCTCATTGGCTGAGACAGCAGTGGGAGCCATTGAGGAGAGAGAAGGGGTGGGGCCGAACCACAGCTTTGTGTCTGAATGGACACAGAGCAGCGGCTCGGGAGCGTGCCTGCTTGGGTGCCCCTATTGCAAGCTGCTTGCTCTGGGGGCACTTGATAGGAGGGAGTGACCAGGAACGTTGACGGGGGACCTGAAAAGAAGAGGATCGGGGCTGCTCTGCGCAACACCATTGCACAGAGCACGTAAATATGACATGTTTGTTAATTAAAAAAACGTTTGCCTTTTTAATATCACTTTAAGCAATAATCATAGCTGTTTATTGTGTTATTTTATAATATAGGATTAAAACTCTCCAGGATAACGAGGTGGACTTCACTGATAGAAATTATCAAGACAAGCTGCCTATGGTGGCCAGATCTACAGCAACAAAGGCAGTAAAGAGCAATATAACCTTGAGTGAGACCCTAGCTGAGCCAGACATCATCATCAACCAACAGAAAGTTCAGGCTGTCATTGATTTACATTTGTTACAGAGACAGCAAGAGAGAATTGATGACCCCCGTGAGTAGACTGCTTACATTTCTACATAATACTTTGTTTCTTTCTGTGCACCTAGGTACTTGAATTTTCCAACCCATTTTTCACATGCATTGTGAACGCCATTAATGTCCACTGAGAGCTTATTGGATAGTGGTGCTTAGTTCATATGGAAAGAATCATCTCTGAAATTGGAGAGATTAAAGCGGAGGTCCGCCGCCTGCCGTCGCCCCTTTAAAAATTAAAAGTCAGCACCTACACATACAGTAGCTGCTGACCTTTAAATTTAGGACACTTACCTGTCCTGGAGTCCAGAGATGTCGGCACCGCCACCGATCTTTGGATCGACTGGCCGAGTGCTGCCGCCGCCAATGAGAGTTAATGCCCATTCACATGGGCGACTTACGCTCCGACTTGAGTCGCCCCAAGTCACTCGACTTGAAATCCCATTGAAATGAATGGGAGCCGTCTTAATGTACACTATTGAAGTCGGAGCGACTTCAGAAAAGGTTCCTGCACGACTTCTAGGCATCTTCTATCCAACTGTGCCCATAGAATTGAATAGAAGTCGCCTCCAAGTCGGATCCCCCATTGAAATGGAAGCACATTTTACAGTGAAAAGAAAATAATTTTATCCAGGGCAGCCCCCTGTGATATTTCAGTTTTTCTTTTTTAATAAATCTGCAAAAATGTCAACAATTCTGTGTTTTTCTGTCAATATGGGGTGCTGTGTGTACATTAATGAGGAAAATAAATGAACTTAAATGATTTTAGCAAATGGCTGCAATATAACAAAGAGTGAAAAAAATTAGGGGGGGTCTGAATACTTTCTGTACCCACTGTATACAGTGAGGGAAAAAGTATTTGTTCCCCTGCTGATTTTGTACCTGTTTGCCCACTGACAAAGAAATTTTCAGTCTAATTTTAATGGTCGGTTTATTTTAACAGAGATAGAATAACAACAAACATTTCCAGAAAAACGCATTTCAAAAAAGTTATAAATTGATTTGCATTTTAATGAGTGAAATAAATATTTGATCTCCTATCAATCAGCAAGATTTCTGGTAACAAGCTGAGATTAGGAGCACTTTCTTAAAGGTAGTGCTCCTAATCTCAGCTTGTTACCTGTATAAAAGACACCTGTCCACAGAAGCAATAATTCAATCAGATTCCAATCTCCCCACCATGGCCAAGACAAAAGAGCTGTCCAAGGATGTCAGGGACAACATTGTAGATCTACACAAGGCTGGAATGGGCTACAAGACCATCACCAAGCTGCTTGGTGAGAGGGTGACAACAGTTGGTGTAATTATTCGCAAATGGAAGAAACACAAAATAACTGTCAACCTCCCTCGGTCTGGGGCTCCATGCAAGATCTCGCCTTGTGGAGTTTCAATGATCATGAGAACAGCGAGGAATCAGCCCTGAACTACACCGAAGAATCTTGTCAATGATCTCAAGGTAGCTGGGACCATAATCACCAAGAAAACCATTGGTCGCACACTACGCCGCAAAGGACTGAAATCCTGCAGCACCTGCAAGATTCCCATGCTCAAGAAAGCACATGTACAGGCCCGTCTTAAGTTTGCTAATGAACATCTGAATGATTCAGAGGAGAACTGGTTGAAAGTGTTGTGGGCAGATGAGACAAAATTGAGCTCTTTGGCCTCAACTCGCAGTGTTTGGAGAAATGCTGCCTATGACCCCAAGAACACCATCCCCACTGTCAAACATGGACACATTATATTTTGGGGGTGTTTTTCTGCTAAGGAGACAGGACAACTTCACCGCATTAAAGGAACGATGGACGGCACCATGTACCATCAAATCTTCGGTTAGAACCTCCTTTCCTCAGCCAGGGTATTGAAAATGGGTCATGGAATTCCAGCATGGCAATGGCCCAAAACACACAACCAAGGCAACAAAGGAGTGGCTCAAGAAGAAGCACATTAATTCCTGGAGTGGCCTAGCGAGTCTCCAGACCTTAATCCCATAGAAAATATGTGGAGGGAGCTGAGGGTTCGAGTTACTAAACATCAGCCTTGAAACCTTAATGACTTGGAGAGGATCTGCAAAGAGAAGTGGGACAAAATCCCTCCTGAGGTGTGTACAAACCTGCTGGCCAACTATAAGAAATGCCTGACCTCTGTGATTACCAACAAGGGTTTTGCACCCACTGTCATGTTTTGCACATGGATCAAATACTTATTTCACTCACTAAAATGCCAATCAATTTATAACTTTTTTGAAATGTGTTGTTCTGGATTTATTTTGTTGTCTCTCACTGTTAAAATAAACCTACCATTAAAATTATAGACTGATCATTTCTTTGTCATTGGGTAAACATACAAAATCGGCACGAGATTCCCTCACTGTAGTATCTTCTTTTTCAGACATGCTCTAGTGTCTAGTGAGTTCTTAAAGGAGTAGTAGGGTCAAAGCTTTTTTGGCCCTACTTCTCCTGTGGATCACAGGAGTGCAGCTCGTTCTGCACTCCTGTGACTAATTTTCAGCCGACAGCAAGCTAAAGTCTGCTGTCAGTTGATGTCACTGAGCTGGTCCAGACTCTGGATGGATCCTGACTTTACAATTGGGATTCATCCCGATTTCCGGATTGTCAGCTGGCTCAGCCTCTCAACAAGGCGCTGGGAAACTGAGCCAACCGCTCCTGCCCCCTCCACATCCCAGCGCTCCAGTGAGCACTGGAAGAATAAAGCAGAGAGCCGCTGACTGACAATCATGCTCAGAGCAGAGGGGAGAACTGAGCGATCAGCGGTCTTTGATCGCCCGGGTCTCAGTGCAAAAGCAGCAGGACACTGATAGACACCTAGGTGACTATAATTTTTTTTGAAAACCCCATAGTTCTTTTTAAATCTTCTGGAGGTCAAGTGGTTAACGTGTTAGCTGTGGAGCTGCACATGTACAAACCAGCTGGCTTACAGGCACTACAAACAAGGGTTCTAACTCCTGTAGTTTGTCAGGCCATTGATGCCTTTCCATTTTTTATATTTTATTAAATGTTTAATTCTGTAATTGTACTGTATTTTTCTCCCTTGCAAGGACGGTTTAACGTGAAACCATCAGTGGGTGAGCTTGCCCTCCGTATCCCACCTCCACCTGATAATACTGGCAGTGAAAGCAGCCTGTCCAATAGATCAGCATCATCTTTGTCCTCTTCCTCCAGTACGTATGTAAAACTGCTACGTTATAATGAAAATATTGCTGAAATGTAAAGGAAAATACAGTACTTTCTAAAATGTTGTCTGAACTGTACTATGAGATATAAAGCTGCAGATTACTTTATTTTTTGATCATTCACATTTTTTTGCCACTGAATGCCCCTTTAGGAAATTCACTACAGTAATGAATGCATTCACTGTCTTTGGCAGATTTCCTGCCATTTAAAGTCAAGTTTAACCTCTTCCCTACCGCCATATAACAGAATGAGGTGTGGAAAGTGGTTAAGTTATCCTGACTGGTCATCATATGACGTGAAGCAGTATAAGCCGCGCCCACGGGGGTGTGCAGCGCGGCGATCGTTCGTTTGGTGTGCCACTCTGACACACCGCATCACTGATCTCGGTAAAGAGCCTTTCTGCAGAACATATAAGAGTTTGTGCAGACATTCCTTTGTGCCCAGAACCTTCTGTACCTATCAACCTCTAATAGTGATAGACTGTCTCGGTGGCCAGAAGTGTGCAACGCAAGTGCCATCATGTGCTAGCCACCTCTTGGTCCTGACCACCTATTACATTGATGGACGTTCTGACTGACTAATGGTGAGGTGCGAAAGAAAGGAGGGCTACACGCCAATACAGAAACTGGCTTATGGTTTACATTACAAATAGTCTGGGTTTTAGGGCCACCATAACATATCAGTGCCACCTATAAGGTGTGTAAAGGTATATACAGGTAACTTTAGGTGCTTGTGCTTTATAACTGGTGACTGTTAAAATCAATTGTGCTTGTAAAAAATGCTGTGCAGGCAGTCCCCGAGTTACATCTGACTTATATACAACTCATACTTACAAAGGGAGGGGAGACAACAGGAAGTGAGAGGAAATCTACCCTTAGGAAGGGAAATTCACTCCTGTAAAAGTTCTCATAGAAAAAGGTGTCTCCACTGAAGCTTTATCACCAATCCTTGTTTCCACAACAACCCAAAATTTTCAAAATCCAATCAAAATTGTCACAAGGGCAGAAAGTGAGTTGAAATCTTCTGAACAGGAGTACAGGTGGCAAAACAAATGGTATTAGGGTTGTTAACACTTCCCTATGCTATCTATCCAAAACTTTAAAAACAATTTTTGGCTGGAGTTACACCTAAAGTGATCCTAAAATCATGAGGGTTTTTTTCGTTAAAAATGACAAACATGCTATACTTACCTGCTCTGTGCAGGGGTTTTGCACAGAGCAGCCTCAATCCTCCTTTTCTTGGGTCCCTCTTCGGTGCTCCTAGCCCCTCCTCTCCAGCACCCCCATAGCAAGCTGCTTGCTATGGGGGCACCCAAGCCAAGCCACAGCTCCCTGTGTCCATTCAGACACAGAGCTGCAGGCCGGTCCTACCCCCTCTCTCTCCTCTTTGGCTCACTGACTTTGACAGCAGCAGGAGCCAATGGTGCCGTGCTGCTGTCTCAGCAGGTGAGGTGGGAGAGTCCCGGACAGCCGAGTCTCTCGTGCAACATCGCTGGATCTAGATGGACCTCAGGTTAATATGAGAGGGGCTGCTGCACACAGAAGGTGTTTATCTTAATGCATTAGGATAAAAAACATTCTGCCTTTGAAACCACATTAAAAAATGTACCTGTTCCAACTTACATACAAATTCAACTTAAGAACAAACCTACAGCATAAATGAGTACACCCTCATTTTAATCAATATTTCAATGAACACAAGAACAATTTCCAAAATGTTGACAAAGCTGAGGTTTATAGAACATTTGTTTAGCTCATTACATGAAAGCAAGGGTAACAATATAACTTAGATTACAAAACCTTCAGTTTTACATAAAATAGTTAATGCAAAAATGAATACACCCCACAACAAAAACTACTACATCTAGTATTTGGTATGACCTCCATGATTTGAAAGGAGAGCACCAAGTCTTCTAGGCATGGAATGAACTAGTTGGGTACATATTGCAACATCTATCTTTATCTTTTTCCATTCTTCAAGAACGACCTCTTTTAGAGCCTGGATGCTGGATGGAGAGTGATGCTTAACTTGTCTCTTCAGAATTCCCAATAGGTGTTTGATTGGGTTCAGATCAGGAGACCTACTTGGCCACTGAATCACTTTCACCTTGTTCTTCTTCAGAAATGTAACCGTGGCCTTAGATGTGTGTTTTGGATCATTGTCATGTTGGAAAAGTGCACAACAACCAAGGGCACAAAGTAATGGTAGCATCTTCTCTTTCAATATAGAACAGTACACCCTCGAATTTGTGATACCATCAATGAAATGCAGCTCTCCGACTGCAGCAGCACTCATACAGCCCCACAGAAGGCCACCACCATGTTTCACTGTAGGCACCATGCATTTTTCTTTGTACTCCTCACCTTTGCGATGCCAAACAGTTTTAAAGCCATCAGTTCCAAAAACATTTATCTTGGTCTCATCTCCAGAGTACAGAGTCCCAGTTGTCTTCTTTTTCAGCATGGGGCCTGGCAAATTTTAGGTGGGCTTTTTTGTGCATGGGCTTTAGGAGATGCTTCCTTCATGGACAACACCCACGCATGCCATTCCTCTGAAGTGTACGCCATATTGTGTCATGGGAAAGAATCACCCCAGTTTGGCTTTCTACATCTTTAGCTAACTGCAGTGGACTTGCATGGTGATTTTCTTCAACCCTTCTAATCAGAAGACACCCCTGTCGAGGCGTTAACATCTGTAGATGACCTGGACGTCTCTGTGAGATGGTTGTAGTTCCATCTTTGTTAAATTTTTGTATCACTTTTGCTACAGTATTCTGACTGATAAGTAAAGCTTTGCTGATCTTCTTGTAGCCTTCTCCTTTCTTGTGAAAATATATCATTTTCTTTCTCAGGCATTGTGACATTTCTCTTCCATTTGGTGCCATTGCTGACAGCATGAAATGGGAAGGGGTTTTCTTTGTTAAGCAATGTCCTTTTATTTACGTACGACAAGTTCTTTTGTCTTTTCATAGGCCAGATGGCCACCCAGGGTGTGTGTATGGGCCAGGTTCAGCACTGTCCTCCTAAAGGGGCCAGGCACCATGAGTTGTTCCACAACCTCACCCCGAATTTTGTCAACTCGATACAACAAGTCATGGTTAACCGCCATATGAGGAAACACATTTTCCAGCTACCGGGATCCAATTGTCTACCTTTACATTTTCCAAAGCTTGTACAAGAGTAGGATCCTGTAACTGGGCGGTCCCGAAAAACCTCTAGCTCCGGCACGCCGGGCAACTCTAGGGTCTCAGGGGTCACCTTCAATTTACCCACATAGACTGCTAGCGGACAAGACACATTTTCATAAGGGGTCATCCCTACAGCACTTTCCTCAACCTTTGGTTCAAAGGGTTTGGGGTTCCCCCCTACAGTCCCACTAGGAAGTCCAGGCTCATGGTCCTTTTCTTTCACACTGCAAAGTTCCTGGAACAGTGGAAAGTCTCTCCCCAATATTACACTGTGCAACAGGATAGGGGACGCAGCCACTTCATGGCAAACCGATCCTGAGCTGCTTTCAAAGGTCACCAGTGCTGTGGGGTACTTCTTACAGTCACCATGCACACATACCACTCCTACCTGATGCTGGTTCAGCTGTTCAGGGTTCACCAGCCGGGTATGGACCAGGGTGACCAGACTTCCAGAGTCCAGGAGGGCACGTACACTTTTCCCCCTTATTTTTACCACAGAGCTTGGCATGTCCAGATAAGCGACCAGGCCCGGGCGAGCAAACAGGGACATGCCTCAAACTACTTCACATTCCATAGGCTCAGGGTTCAAATTAAACTTGCCAGTGATGTGACTTTACTCACTCCCCACTGCCAACACTGGAGATGCCCACGGGTTCCTCTGGGGCTACCTGGACGGGGTCTTTCAACAGGGGGTGATGCTCTGATCATTCTCGCTGGCCTTTCAGGACTTCCTCTTTTCAGCTTTACCAACTTTGTTACTGGGGTTGACCGGGCAGCCACAGGAGGGGGTCTTTTGACCATCAGGCATCATGAAGCAACCTGGTCCTCTGCCGCCATGTAGTGTTCCACCAGCTCAACCAGACCATCCTTTGAATTTGGATCAGATTACCTCACCCACCTCTGCAACTCAGGAGTTAGCGCTCTCAGGAACCGATCCATTGCAACTCTCTCCACTATTTGGGGCCCTGTGAGTATCTCAGGCTGCAGCCACCGTTTGACCAGGTTGATTAGGTCATACATTTGGGAGCAGGGGGATCCATCTGCCTTGAAACTCCAGCTGTGTACTCGCTGTGCTCTTACTGCCGCGGTGACTCCCAGACGCCGCAAGATCTCAGCTTTTAGTTTGTCATAATTTCGGACATCCTCAGCGGACAAGTCAAAGTATGCCTTTTGGGAGTACCCTGCTAACAGTGGGGCCACCAGTGCAGCCCAGCGGTCTTTAGGCTAGGCCTGCCCCTCAGCGGTTCTCTCAAATGTTCATAGAAAGGCCTCCACATCATCCTGCAATGTCATTTTTTGTAGAACGTGACTTTTGGTGCCTGACAGTGTGTCACCAGGGGACCCTGTGGAGACATTTGCAGTCTGGACTGGCATCCGCTGTAGTACTTCAGCTAAGGCCTGTCGATCTTTCGCAGCCACTTGAGCCCCAGTTACTCCATCCACAACTGACATGGGCTGTTTGTCACAGTAGTAAGAAAATAAACTGTTTTGGAGAGCCCTCTATGTTGGTACGGGACCCATGGGGCTTGGGCTAAATCAAGGCCCACCAGTGTCTTCTCTAGTATTGTATCACCCAGGCTGTTTGAGTAGCATGGTGTCTCTCTGGTTAAGACAATTGCTCCATAATAAATCCTTAAGTTGCTAGGCCTAATCCCCCATCCAGTTTAGACCTTGTAAGAATATGGTATACAAGTCATGATTTAGCCTTTCGCCATACAAAGCCTGTGAGAATACAAATGTAAATAGGATTTTTGAGAGTACCCCCATATTTAAAGTATTAACTCTTCCTAAGCAGGAGAGGGTAGCTCTATACCAATCCGCCAAATCACCCTTCATTTTTTGGAGGAGCGGGATATAGTTTTCTTCATATAATTTTGATAAATCTGCCGTCAGGTCGATCCCTAAATACCTAATAACTAGTTTGTTCCACGTAAAAGAAAAAGACTGTTTAAGATTTCAGATTTATTATCATTTATTTTGAAGTGCAACATAACCCCCAATTCCCTTAGGTCCGCCATTAGATTAGGTAACATTATTAGTGGGTCAGAGATGTAAAATAAAATTGTGTAGTGTCAGATTTAAGACAGTCTATTTCCTGTTTGAAAGCAATTTCCATTTTGCTCAACATGGCTTTGAGGTCCACCTTGGTTGGGAGAGATCTAATGTGCTCTCTGATATCCCAGTCTAGTTCAGAAACTAGACTGCTGCTGAAACGCTTGAATGTAACTGGCGACGTGGTTGTTTTCTTATCTGATTCTGTGACTGTAACTGAGCCAATGATTGCAGCTGCTTCAGCTGTGATTGCATCTGAGGCTGTAGTTGAGACTGTGCTTGCAGCATTTGGTTGTAGATGTAATTGCTGCTGTAATTGTAGTTCTGGCTGTAGCAGCGTTTGTGTCCATAACTGCAGCAGTAGATGCAGCTGCGGTAGCAGCCTCTGCAACCATGTCTGTAACTGTTGATGAAATTGAGGCTGTAGCTGCGGCTTAGCTGCTGGTGTGGCTTTGTCTGCTGCCCTGCTTGCAGCTGTACCTTCAGCTGCGGCCCTAACTGCAGTGAAAACTGTGCCTGCGATTGAGACTGTGTTTGCGACAGCAAATGTCTCTGTGTCTGCATCTGCAGCTACGGTTCTGGGTGTAGCTGTGGTGGTAGCTGTTGCTCTAGCAACTGCTGCTGTGTTTGCATCTGATTATGCGAGAATAAATGCAGTAGATGTTCCTGTGGACGAGACAATGGGTTCAGCTGTGACTCTGGTTGCTGATATGGTTGTGATTGATTTTGAGGAACCAGATATTCCTGTGGCTGTGTCTGGAGTCAGTGGTTGAAACTGGTGCTATATCTGCATTTGGGGCGGTGACTGCAGTTGCAACTGTGCCTGCATCTGTGACTGTGTCTGCTCTTGCTGTTGTTGCTGCTCTAATTGTAGCTGTGGCCATTGCAATGTCTGTTCCTGCTGCTGAAACAGCGGCTGTAGCTGTTGCTGCAGTTCTAGATGCTGCTGCGTTTGCAATTTCTTCGGAACTGAAGAATCGGATGCTCCTGTAGCTGTGTTTGCCGTGGCTGTAGCTGGTGCTGTGTCTGTAGTTGTAACTGTTCTTGTGGCTGCGACTGTAGTGGCTCTAGCGGTGGCTGCTGCTCTAGTTGTAGTTGTGAATGTGGCAGTATCTGTGATTGTGGCATCGGCTGTGTCTGCGGTGATGGCAGTGGCTGTCTGCATATGTGCTTTCTGCTGTGGTTGGGCCTGTATCAGTGGCTGTGGCCATGACTGCTCTATAGTCTGGGAAGGTCCAAGAGTTATAAGTGGTGTGGGGTGTAGAGAAGGTGTAGGTTTATTCTCTGGATACTGCTTGGCCCAGGAGAGCTTCTTACATTGTCTCTGTCTTCCAGAGTGACTGTAGCTAAGGCTACTGCTGCTGCGCCCCCTTTCACAGATCCCGTAGGGGCTGCGGAGGCCGACGGAGGCCCGGGGGAGAGACGCAGCAAGCCTAGTTAGCCACCTCCGCCCGCTGCTGCACCCGCTGTGTCTGCTTCACAGCTTCAACCCAGCTCAATCCCCATGTGTGGGTTGGGTCTCGGTGCGAGTCCCGGTCTTGGTCTGTAACCAGATGACAAGCCACCTTGCCTCATATAGCACCAATCCGCTCCGCCCTTCACCTGCAGCACAGCCTGCCTCAAGCCACCATGCTGCAGCACATTGCTCAGTTTGGGAAGCCCGGGAGGACGGAGGTTGGAGCGAGAGCACACATCCTCCCCTCACACGGCAGACTTAAAGCAGTAGTAAACCCTCCTATCCTTTTCAGCCAAGGAAGCTGCCATCTTAGCCCCTGTTTAATCTACAACTGCCATGATGCTGCACATGTGATCAGCTATGACACCAGCCATTGGATGGTTTGACAGTTTGGTTTAGAGCACAACCAATGGGAGTGTTACATTTCCGGCACATGCCGGAAATGGAACTGGTTTTTAAACTGTTAAATGGATGGGTTTACTACCGCTTTAAGTATGAAAGCAATCCGTGATTGCTTTCAGATCCACTTTCTTGATGTAAGTAACGCCCTTTTGTAATCAACTGTCTGCTGGACATCTGTTTAATGAATAATTAGACTCGCCTGTAGTTGAATTCTTGTGAATTAGGATTTTGATGTCTAAAATTTAGCTTTGCTCCTAAGGCCCCTTTCACACGGCCTTTCTGATCAGGTCCGCCTGTCAGTTTTCCAGGCAAACCTGATTGGAGCCTCTATTCACTCCTATGGAGCGGTGGATGTCAGCGCTGACATCCGCCGATATCCGAACCAATCCTGCCCATGAAATCCAGACAGATGGTGACCCTATTTCACATCCGTCTAGTGGATCGGATGAAAACGGACGGATGGTCCGTTTTTATCCGATCCCCCCATAGAGAGCCGGGCTCTGACCGGTCCGTCTCAGCATAGTGAGCATATTCATTTTTGCAACATGGTCTTGAATGAATTTGTTAGTAAAAATACTTTTTTGTGTTTGCAAATTAACCACCTCAATACCGGGCCTGTTTTTTGGACTCGGTGTATACAAGTTAAAACCAGGTTTTTTTGCTATAAAATTGCTTAAAACCCCCAAACACATTATATAAATATATAGAGAGCTATATATTGAGTGAAAAAATAAGTAACAGTAAAGCTAGCCCAATTTTTTTATCATATTGTGAAAGTTAATGTTACGCCGAGTAAATTGATACCCAACATGTCATGCTTTAAAATTGCGCCCGCTCGCGGAATGGTGACAAATCTTGCAACCTAAAAATCTTCATTGGCGACGTTTAAAAATGTTTTCAGGTTACCTGTTTTGGGTTACAGAGGAGATCTAGTGCTAGAATTTTTGCTCTCGCTCTAACTATTGCGGCGATACCTCACATGTGTGGTTTTAACCACCTCCCACCCGGCCACTGCACATATACGGCCAGGTGGGAGCTTCCCCGTTCTGACAGGACGTATATATACGTCCTGCAGAACGGGGGCTCGCAGCGCGGGCACGCGCCACGCTGCTGCTGGATCCTGTGATCATTATGATCACAGGATCCAGCTGAGCGGAGATCGGGATACGGGCGCAGTGACTGGCCCTCCCGATCATGTGACGGCTGTGTCCAATCACAGCCGTCACATTGTCAACAGAGACGAGCGTCTCTGTGACAGTTCTCCCCTGCCAAGCTCAGTGCGGGGGGGGGGGAGGGGGGGAGCTGCAGCTCTGTGACAGCTTTCTGCATGGTGAGGATTTCTTGCAGAAAGCTGTCACAGATCGCCCCCCACACAGTGCACCAAGCACACTGATACCCCTGTCCACATACATGTCACACTGTCACCCCATAAAACAGTCCCCAAAACATATGTATGTCCCCAAAACATCTGTCACCATACACAACATCTGTCACAGTCCCCAAACATCTCACAGTCCTCAAACATCTGTCACCATACACAAAACATCTGTATGTCACCGTCACATCTGTCACAGTCCCCGTCACATCTGTCTGTCCGCCAACACCAAATAAACTCCAATTTGGGTTATTTTTACCAAAGAAATGTAGCAGTATCATTTTTGGTCAAAATTTATCAAGATAAATTACTTATTTGCAATATTTTATAATAGAAACCCAGAAAAATGCATTGTTTTTGAAAATTTTTTGTCTTTTTTTAATTTATAGCGCAAAAAATAAAAAACCCAGGGGTGATTAAATACCACCAAAAGAAAGCTCTATTTGTGTGAAAAAAATGATAAAAATTTCATATGGGTACAGTGTCGCATGACCGCGCAATTGTCATTCAAACTGCAACAGCGCTGAAAGCTGAAAATTGGTCCGGGAAGGAAGGGGGTTTAAGTGCCCAGTATTGAAGTGGTTAACATCGTTTTCATATGCAGGCGGGACTTATGTATGCATTCACTTTATTTTTTAATTCACTTTATTTTTAATTCACTTTATTTTTTAATTTTACACTGTTCTTTTAAAAAAATGTTTTTGATCACTTTTATTCCTATTACAAGAAATGTAAACATTCCTTGTAACAGAAAAAAGCATGCCAGGAACACTTAAAGTGGTAGTAAACCCATCCTGTGCTATTTCCACTATATAAAGCATCCCTGCCTAGTGAACTTATTTATCTGTGTAAATTACTTCCTACCTAATCCCTTTATGTGTAATCCATCTTTTTCTAACCAATGACGTAGCCCGCGCATGCGCAGTTAATCACATTTTTCCGGCAGGCTCTTCTTGCCGGAAAAATGGTGTTTACATGCCGGGGCTACATCATTTCCTTTGCCTGACATCAGCTCCGAGATCCCCCGAGACTTTCACATTCACAAGCTGAGCCTCTACCCACTTGGCTTGATGAGTACCGCGCACGTGCGAGATTAGGGACATGGGAACGAAGTATGGGCGGAAGTAAGATCAGTACGGAACACAGAAGTTAGAATGGCGGCTGCAGAGGAAAATGAGCTTTATCAAATGCAATTATTTTATAAGTAAGAAGCCTTCATATATTTTCTCTATGCGGCGATTTCACTTAAAGTAACTTAAGGAACTTCATTCTGTGTATTTTAGGGTAAATGTATGAGAGTTTACTACCACTTTAAATATGAGATCTGGGGTCAAAAAGACCTCAGATCTCATATTTACAGTTAAATGCAAAAGGGTTTCCGCCCTGCAATGTTATGGAGCCGAGTGGGCCGCATCTTCCGCTCACACGGCTTCCTTTGCGGGGGGGAAGCAGACGCGGTCCGGTAAGTGGTGGAGGTGACGAAAAAGTGGCAGGAGGGGCACCTCTCCCGCCACCGATAAAAGTGATCTTGCAGCGAATCTGCCGCTAAGACCACTTTTATCTTGCAGAGGATTGGCAGCGGAAGAAAACAGTATCTGAATAGTGCCTGTAGCTGCTGGCGCCATTCAGATATCACCGCTCAAAGGCAACAACTTCATATGACATTGTGCGGGGGTGAAAGGGTTAACAAATCTTGGTTGCAATCAATGACCCGCATTTGTGGGAGTATTTGTGGTATAGTGTCCCATAGAAAATGTTGATTTTGAAAGGAAAGTAAAGGGTTTCTGACAAATCTGTTAGGGAGTACTCATTTATGTGCAGCACTTTATCTTGTTTGTAACCGAGGTACTGCCTGTAATAATATATTGTGGAAAAATACATTTTAGTTTTATTATTCAAAGACATTCTTAAAATATTTTTATAATGGACATGATATGGCTTCTGGTCCCTTAGCCTCATAGAAAAATATCACCAGTTGTTGTTGTTTCGGTGTCATCCTATGCCTGCCATGGTATCTGATGTAATAGGCTACACAGCAAAGTTGCATAGATGTCAAGTTACTCAAATCTTGCAAAGGTGTGGGTACTTTTCCAAGCTGGGTTTGAATGTTTTTGCATTCTTTTTGGTTACAGATAATGACTCTTTATAGCGGATAGTGGATTACTAGTGCCTATTGTTCACTGTGGTTGTGTTCTTCATTTTCACAGGCATTCGAAGCAAATCAAATGTTGACTTCAAAGAAATTAAAGTGAAGCAAGGAGATAGAAGTTATGTGTCCTCCAGCATGACCTCTACAGCATCATCCTCCACATTAAGCACATCCTAAGCGGAAACATGTGTATATGAGTCTATCCCAATGTGATTTGTGTTCTGATCATTAGACAGTGTGTTGTCTTCTATTAAATAAAATACCATTGTGACATTCAGTAATAAATTGTATCTGAATCATTGCCGCATCCTTCACACAGTCCCGGCATCCCACATTGAGATATCACATTTAACAGTATGGGTTATTCAGGCTGTTGCAAGTTCTGCCAGTCAAGGGGTGCGCCTGTTTTTTCCAGGATTCCAGCCAGAAATGTGGCCCTGTATGAGATCTAATGTGAACTTAGGACCAAGACCCAGCCCTATTTTATTATCTAACCCATATTTCTCAATATACAAATGCAAGCACTGCCTGTGGACATTGGGAAAGGTTTCTCTAACATTTTCTTTTTGTAAGAAAAAAAAAAAGATTTTTGTTAAAAATATCCATAGAGGTAGACAATCATCAATTTCAGCTTTATGTGGCATATACTACATTCAGAACAACAAGACCAGTACCAGTAGATATGCACAATTTCCTAGGCATGCATTTTCTTGCATTGTGCAGACCACGTGGTGCTGAAAAATTAATTGTCAGGCATTAGGGTAATGCAACATTTATTTATACAAAAAAAAAAACCAGTGAGTAGTCAGTCGTGATTTATTAGTCAACCGTTATGACATTATTGTGATCAAATTAAGGCCTTCCCTAATCAATATGAGTTTCCTCAGAAAGCTGCAGTTCCTTCAAACTGGGTTCACACCTATGTGAATTGAATGCGGCTTACACCACATCCAATTCACAGGACACTTGAAAACAAGTTGTTTTCAATGTGTCCAGTTCACATATGTGCGGTGCATTCGCACTCCGCATTGCACAGAAAACGTGTGCGTTTTCTGTGCAGTGCAGTGTGAATTCCAGCCCCATTTTGTTCAATGGGAACGCATATAATTCGGAGATGTGTTCAGCATTGAACGGGGATCTTTCCCCCTCCTCCCTGGACCCCCCTTCAGCCAATGCGCTGTGAGATCGGACAGGAGACACTGAACAGCAGCCTCTGTCCTTCTCACAGGCATTAGTGCTGGAATTCGCACTAGAATGCTGTGAATCCAGCCTCAGAGTAAAAAGGTCTGTTAGGTGGTCAGTTAAATCTGACAGTGTCTGGTATGTGTTTGTTGTCCTGTGAGTACATAATTAATCTTTTCCATGTTTTTGGGTATTCAGGGTTCTGATGCATCCTGGTGACTTAGTCTGCAATCCAGCCATTATCTCTTCCTACATTTTCAACTAGGTCCTTCTGTCTTGAATATTCTGATCTGATCATGTTATTTAACCTCCATTGGCAATATTATGATCCTGCATGTTTTTATGTGTATCCTGGTGCTCCTGCAAATAAGTATCGCCACTCTCCCGGTCCAATCTGTGTCAGTGTATGTGGCGACCTCAGCTCACACGCCGCTCCACAAACCACGTCTCTGATGTGTCGAGAAATGTGTGAGAAATTATCTAAAAATGATAATAATAATGAGGGAAAGTCAAAGAAGAACCTATAAGAATGAATAAAAAAAAATGAAGGAATGGTGCCCCTGGGTACAGCTCCACCTGTTTTGATTCAGTACGTTCTTGTCCATGACTGTCATGTTGGCTATCTTGTAGGTCCCGGTGGTAGTTAACTAACTAGCTACCAAGACCTTAAATTAAAAATAAGGAGTAGAGATAATATGAAAAAAAAAGGAGTGAGTAGTAAAGGGAGGGTTAACAACATGCTCAATAATTATCAATAACCAATTTTCTTCCCCAATACTAATGGCCTGGAGGCACCAGGCAAGGCTGGCTGTACCCTTTCTCCTATTCTTTTTAATCTTGCAGTGGATCACCTCCTTTGCCTCTTTGAGTTTCAACCCACTTTCCAAGGCATGATCATAGGCCACAAAATTATTAAAATGACTGCTTTTGCAGATGACCTGCTACTTTATACTACACTATTTTTTACTATCTCCTGGAATAAATTACATTGCATCGTATGGGAGTGCGGTTATCCTCGTTTATTTTTTCACTGATACTTTGTTTCTCATCCAAAGTCTTCCCTTCTTAACATAACGTCTCTTAATAATTCCTTTGCCCTAATTTCAGGTTATTCCATAAATTTCAATAAATCAACAGAACTCTATTTAACTAAAGCCTAGTACACACGGGGCGAATGTTGGCCCATATGTACTGCGGCTGGTTTCTGTTGATGGAGCATGACCAAAAAAGGTCTGAGAATGTCTGAAAACACAGACGGGAGTGTTGTGGTGGGGGGGGCTGTCCCCCTGTCAGAACACAATAGCACAGCAGGGGAGATCACTGTACTAACATTGCATGGTTAGTACATTGGCTCCTCCGGAGCTGTCAGTTTTTTTTTTTTGTTCAGCCTTGCTGGGTTGAACAAAAATAAACGACTAGTATGTACTAGGCTTAACTGCTTTGTTACCTAGAAGTATCCATACCTAAAAATTCCCATAACATTTATAAGGCTAATATCACTCACCTGCTACGCTCCATAAAAGCATCCCTTGCCTCCTTGCACTTTTATATTTTCTATATGGGTAGAATAAGACTACTAAAAATGGCAGCCCTTCCTAACAATGTAGGTCCTCCCACTACTCCTCAAGCATTCTCATCTTAAATATGTTTATATGATGTTCTGAGAATTCATCTGGGGCAGCAGGATAGCAACAATAGGTCTACGTAGTTTACAACAACCTCCCAGTAATGGTGGCCTTTCCTGAAGTGGAACTGTGCAACTTAGTGTCTTCAGATACATAAGGGAATGGATTCTCACCTAAATGTACACGAACACTGAACTTGATCAAAACATGACCCTCCTAAACAATTTGTTGCATGTTCTCCATATACATAAAAAACTCCTACCCATGGAAGTGTCAGCGAATCCCCTTATACTACACATGCTTGGTGTGGCACAAAATACACACATATTGCCTAGTAAACAGTTCTAAGGAAGTCGGTGACAATAAACAGGCAAGAAATTGGCAATACGCAGGCAATCAACTGGTAATCTTGGAACTTTTAAAAGTCGGTGACAATAAACAGGCAAGGCGTGACAAGGAAAATGCACATATACTTTGGGATCAAGGAGGAGTGATACTGCAGACAGAGATTGGTTGTGTTCACCACACAGAAGGAGACCACCTGCTAACACAAGAAGTTGGTGAGAGGCTGCTGGCCAAAACCACTCTACATTTTGACCAAAGCATCATAGTGTCAGCATTTGTATCAGCTCTTAAAGGGACAGAGTTATCTGCATGTAACACATTGTTAGCACCTGTATCAATTCTCTAAAGGGACACTAACATGAGCACTCCAGCGTAAAGTTTGGGCCCAAACGAGCTGGCCAGCAGAAGAAGGGGGGTTGAGACTATATTAACCACTTCCCGACCGCCGTATGCAGAATGACGGCCGGGAAGTGGCTGAGTTATCCTGACTGGACGTCATATGACGTCCTCAGGATAACAAGCCGCCGCGCGCCCGGGGGGGGGGGCGCGCATCGCGGCGATCGGTGGTGTGGGGGGTCAGTCTGACCCCCCGCAATGCCGATCTCGGTAAAGTGCTTCGATCCGAAGCACTTTACCATGTGACCAGCCGTGACCAATCACGGCTGGTCACAGTGTAATACAGGAAAGCCGTTTATCGGCTTTCCTGTACTCAGGTCTGCAGACCTGATGAGGGGAGAGCCGATCGGCTGCATCCCTGACAGGGAGGGTTTGTGCTGATGATTTATCAGCACAGCCCTC
>BLSH010413474.1:428001-459700 GCA_018402905.1 Glandirana rugosa | reverse complement strand
CCGACCCACCACTTATAATTAAAGTCTACATATTTATATATACGTTATGGGGCCATCGTTTTCTCTATACTGTGTTGTCGTTATATGTCGTTTGTCAATTTGATATCATTCCTTATATAACGTTTATACACTTGTCATATTCCTTTATAAGACATTTTGTTCGTCCCCACGTCTCTCGTTGAAGAGAATTGGGATATGACTCCCTTGAGATAGATCCCTCATGATGTGGGATGTGGTGGTGCTGTGAGGTCGTCAGTAATTGGTGAAGTTATGATACGTGAATCTTGGGTGATAAAAACTTTGTTTGGGTACAGCATCGCACGACCGCGCAATTCTCATTCAAAGCGCAACAGCACTGAAAACTGAAAATTGGTCTGGTAGTAAAGGGTTCTAAGTGCATAGTATTGAAGTGGTTAATGACTGCTGGAGTGTCGTGGTGGTGTAGGGTGTAGTACTCCCTAGATAGAGTTCCCTCAGTATAGGGTTAAGAGAAGTTGCTCTCTGCACCCCTGCTTGTTTTACAGAATATTTCCTTATACTGTTCACATATTTGCAATATATTCCTTACTATAGTTTAACTGTTTGCTGTATATTGCTGTTGTGTCATATCTCTTTTGCTACCGGGGTATTGCATATATATTTATACATCTGAAATTAATATTCACCACCCAGCCAGATGTATCAGAATGTTGTGGGCACAGAAACATGGGACCCAACACATCAAGCAGCTCCTTTGGAGGTAAGCGGTGTACATACTTGATCAGTACCAGAAGGTCCTAACGACAGCTGGGCAACTAACATTTTCAAAAGAAGAGGTAATGATGTTTGCACATGATAGTTGTACTTCAATTAAATCAATGCCACAAATACATTTACTTTAACTTTATTCTGTAAATAGAACATCTGTATAAACAATAAATGGAAGGGGAAGTATATGATCAAATGTCTGCCTTCATTCATGTATATTTTTACAATTAGTGGTATACTACACACAGTAGAAGTTACAGTACAAATTTGTGTGCTAAATCTTTACATTACTTAAAAATGGTCATAAATTTCACAGCTTTTTTTTTTCTTGGCCTATGTACAGCGCTAATGGAACCACTAAGGAGCTTGCAGTGCGTTCAAAGAAAAGGTACCAAGTTTTACTTGATGCATACAGTCTGTACCAGTGCTATTTATGGTGTGGTAATAAACTGCATAAAGTAATATGTAAACAGATTGACAGAAAATGTTGGTCTTTGGCTAGTCAAACTATATATTTTCTCTCCGATTATATACACAGATTTGACTTTACCATTACCAAACACAAATTTAAATTAGCTGCATCTGATATTTCTGCTTTTTCTGCGGAAAAACAAAAAAAAATGGAAAGTCCTATTTCAACACCACATCGTCCTATTCCGATTCATTTGTTATTCTGTTGTAAAGTATTTGCCTTCTCACTGCACTATTTAGAATGGGTTGAGTCGCATTCCTGTTCCTAAAGGTGAGAATGGGTTAACCTTGGCCCACATTAAAGCGTCATTCAATGATATTGCAGACTTTCCATCTTCTAGAAAGAATACAGGTCCCTGTGAGACACAAAAATATATTATAAAATACTGCAACAGCACATAGATTTCATGGTGGATCACAGATGCCTAAAATACAACATAAATTATTAGTTTAACCTCCCTGGCGGTATGATTTTTTCAGATATTTGGTGCTGAAAGCGGTACGATTATTTTGCATGGGAATTTGGCGTTTTATATTGTAGGCCTGTAATTCTTAGGAATTACTCACTTAAATCTATCCAAACAACAGTCTAGTAGACATCCTTGGTATGATAAAATTTGAAACATGAAATCATAAATTATAATATAATAAATAAATACTTATCAAAAATAATAACGTAATAGTAATAAAATGTATTCAATAATGTAATCAAACTAAAAACGCTGAAATTTGCTCAGTTGCAGAATTGTCGCTGTCGTCACTTTCAGTGTCTGATGATAAATTTCCCCAAAAATCAGTATAACTCAATCCTGCAAATGATTCTTATTTACTATCGCTGTTTTCTAGCTGATCAAAAACCACTTTTGACGTAAAGGGACACTTTTTGGTTGCCATGGACGTTCTCAAGTTTCCAGGCAGAAAGAATGACATATATAATATAAAAGTGCATGCAGGGCACTGGGAAAACCACTAGGGACAAAGGGGATGTGAAATGATTTCATACAGTAATGTAATCTTACAGATTACAGTGTACTGTATGTATACTGTGTGTTTGACTTTTTGAATTTGCCGCTGATCTCCGCCCCCGTGCAACGCGACGCTCGCAGGGAACGGAGTCCGGCACACAGAGGCATCGGGCGGAGGACACAGCCCGCAGACACGGCGGGGGACATCTCTGGATCCAGGGGACAAGGTGAGTAACGCTGCCTTGGATCCAGCGATGCGATCCCAAGTGTGGCTCGGGGTTACCACTAATGGTACTGAAATTCCACCCCGAGCCACACTTGGGAATACCGCCAGGGAGGTTAAAGCAGAGCGTTACCCAAAACCGTTTGATAACAAATGGGTGCCATTCACAAAGTGAAATCTATTATTCTATAAATAGTGTAGGACCCACTTAAAATGGGGTACTTTGACGCAGTGGTAGGCTAATAGCAGTTGTAAAGTCTCATGACTTTTCACCTTAATGCATCCTATGCATTAAGGTGAAAAACCTTCTGTGCTGCAGCTCCCCCACAGAGCCCTACTTTTTCTTATCTGAACCCGATAGTTCCAGCGACGAGAACAAGCCCAGCAGATCCAGCCGCTGTCTCGGGTCCTCATTGGACAGACTGATAGCAGCAGGATCCATTGGCTCCCGCTACTGTCAATCAAATCCAGTGGCATGGGGAGCGGGGCCGAGTCCTGCTGTTTGTGTCAATGGACACAGCAGTAGGTCTCTGGAGCGCGCCCACATGAGTGACCCATGTAATGCGGCTCTCCGTGGGAGCTCTCGATGAGGAGGAGGAGCCAGGCGCGCCATCAGGGGACCCCAGAAAAGGAAGATCAGGGCCGCTCTGTGCAAAACCCTTGCACAGAGCAGGTAAGTGTAACATGTTTGTTATTTAAAAGAAAAAAAAAAATAACCTTTACAATCACTTTAAGCACAGTATGGCCATATGGTGTGACTAAATTCCCATACTTACTTCAGGTTTCTTTTAAGTAGCCTTGCAAGATTTGAAGGCAACCTTTCTTTGTGTATGTGTTCCTTACCGCCGTATTCAGAATGACGGCTGGGAAGTGGTTGAGTTATCCTGACTGGGCGTCATATGACGTCCTCAGGATAACATGCCGGCGCGCGCCCAGGGGGGCATGCATTGCGCCGATCGGTGGTGCGGTGGGTCAGTCTGACCCCCCGCATTACCATTCTCAGTATAGCGCTTCTATCGGATGCACTTTACCATGTGATCAGCCGTGACCAATCACGGCTGGTCACAGTGTGAACAGGAAAGCCGTTTATCGGCTTTTCCTGTACTCGGGTCTGCAGACCTGAGCAGTGGAGAGCCGATCGGCTGCTCTCCTGACGGGGGGGGGGGGGGGGGGATGGTTTATCAGCGCAGCCCCCCCTCGGATCGCCACCCTAGACCACCAAGGATGTGCCCACGCAGGACCACCAAGGAGCTAACCAGGGACCACCAGGGAGCTGATCAGAACCACCAGGTAAGGGGCACAGTGCCCAATATGGATGGCACTCAGTGCCACCTTCAGATGCCACCCTAGACCACCAGGGAAATGGCCCCTATCAGTGCATCTGCCTGCCAGTGCCAACATCAGTGCGTACCAGTGCCACCTATCAGTGCCCAGTGTCACCTATAAGTGCCCATCAGTGCCGCTTATCAGTGACCATCAGTGCTGCTTATCAGTGCCCATCATTGCTGCATATAAGTGCCTCGTCATCAGTGCCAATCAGTACTGCCTCATCAGTGCCCGTCAGTGCAGCCTAATCAGTGCCCATCAGTGATGGAGAAAATGTACTTATTTACAAAGTTTTGTGACAGAAACAGAGAATTTTTTTTTTGCGACAAAAACTTTTCGGTATTTTAGCCCTGGTTCACATTGCACCATTTGGCATGCGATTTGACCTGTCAAATCGTATGCCAAATCGGCGTCAATTTCCGGCAATGCAACCGTCCTAATCGGTGTGACGCTGCATTTGCGGCACCGCACCAATTTCCAAAAGTAGTTTCTGTACTACTTTTGCTGATTTCAGGTGTGATTTCCATTGACATCTGTGCAGCAACCTGCACAGATGTCTCTGAAATCGCACCTGAAATCGGGACTGACATGCGGGAATGAAATGGTGCGAGTTCAGCTGAACACATACCATTTCATTCCCACTGTCAGTGTGAACCTGGGCTTAGACAGATTTGTGAACATTGAGAGAAATAGGCCTTTTGTGTACATAGAAAAAGTTGTAGATCTTTGAATTCAGCTCATGATAAATAGGGCCAAACACAAAAGTGTTGCATTTATAATTTTGCTCAGTGTAATTCAACCGCTGCTCTGATGGTTATTTGAAGTCAGTGAAATGACAAATATATCTTACCTGAATCCGTAACCCTGTTAAGCAGGACACATGAACATCAGAATGACTTGGAAGATTGGATCCTGTGACATAGTCTGGCCCAATTAATCCTTTAAGAGGTTCTTCTTTTATTCGTTGCAGAATACTTGAATGAATCTTTCTTTGTAGCTCGGTAGGGGGTGTGTATGGAAGATCATCAGCTGACCTGCATAATAAACAATGCCCAAAATGTTACAGTCTACAAACAAGGTGTACATCTATTCATGCCTTGCAAAACACCAGTCCACGTATTTTCTTTTTTTAACAGGTGAAAGATCCATCAGTCTGATGGCAGAGGTAGACTGATAGGGTTCTACCTGTTTATCAGCGAGAAAAAGCAACTTCTAAGGGCGTACTCACACTAGGCACACACAGTCAGGTTCATAAATATTGGGACATCAACACAATTCTAATCTTTTTGGCTCTAAACTGCAGACTTTCAGCTTTAATTTGAGGGTATTTACATCCAAATCAGGTGAACGGTGTAGGAATTACAACAGTTTGTATATGTGCCTCCCACTTTTTAACAGGTTAACAATCATAAATCAAACTTTCACTTTTTAATACTTGGTTGCAAATCCTTTGCAGTCAATTACAGCCTGAAGTCTGGAACGCATAGAATTCACCAGACGCTGGCTTTCATCCCTGGTGATGCTCTGCCAGGCCTCTACTGCAACTGTCTTCAGTTCCTGCTTGTTCTTGGGGCATTTTCCCTTCAGATTTGTCTTCAGCAAATGAAATGCATGCTCAATCGGATTCAGGTCAGGTGATTGACTTGGCCATTGCATAACATTCCACTCTTTTTGACCCAATGACCGCATACTAGCTCATTATGAAATACTCACTTTGAAACGAAGATCCGACCGGGCTGCTCGGTCCCCTCTGAGGGAGCGGACATCTTCCCTCAGATCTTGCTTCCAGGTACGCGGCTCCGGCGCTGTGACTGGCTGGAGCCGCGAGACATCACTACCGCGCATGCGCACAGGAACCGTCTTTCCGGCAAGGTCCGGCCTTTTGCCAGGACATACACGGCGCATGTGCCGTAACGCCGCAGAAGATTAGAAGGGGAATGTCCCCTAAACCGTACAGGTACCGCTCATCACCTGGCCAATACCATCCCAAAAGTGACGCATGGTGGTGGCAGCATCATGCTGTGGGGATGTTTTTCAGCAGCAGGGACTGGGAGACTAGTCAGGATCAAGGGAAAGATGAATGCAGCAATTTACAGAGACATTCTTGATGAAAACCTGCTCCAGAGCGCTCTGGACCTCAGACTGGGGCGAAGGTACATCATCCAACAGGACAACAGCCCTCAGCACACAGCCAAAATAACAAAGGAGTGGCTACGGGACAACCCTGTGAATGTCCTTGAGTGGCCCAGCTAGAGCCCAGACTTGTACCCGATTGAACATCTTTGGAGAGATCTGAAAACAGCTGTGCACTGATGCTCCCCATCCAACCTGATGGAGCTTGTGAGATCCTGCAAAAAAGAATAGCGGAAACTGCCCAAAAATAGTTGTGCCAAGCGTGTAGCATAATAGTCAAAAATACTTGAGGCTGTAATTGGTGCCAAAGGAGCTTCAACAAAAAAATGAGCAAAGGCTGTGAATACTTATGCACATGTGATTTTTTTTAGTTTTTTATTTTTAATAAATTTGCAAAGATTTTAAACAAACTTCTTTCACATGACTCACAGCATCAGCTGTGTTTATTTCCCTGTGATTCTGTGTAAGGGGGTGTTCAATCCCTTCACTCAGGTTTCACTGAGCTCTGTGTTCTAGCTGTGCAGTGTGATGGCAGAATCCTGCCCCCTGCCTTCTACTGCTGAGAAATCGCCTTTGATCTGTGTGGTTGATGTGGGGCTGCAGACACACGGGTACAACTTATGTAGGATGATTTGTTTCATCTCTGTGTATCACCTGAGGCTAGTCACTTTAATGGGTAAATGTTAAGATCTACAACTACTGTAAACAAGGTTTAATTCAACTTTACCGTAGCTTTAAACACTTTATAAAGGCACAGATGAATCTATGCACCGCTGTGGTGATCATGTCATCTTATTGATTATGCATTTTTCAATTTCATTTTTTGGGGGACATTTCTACTATTACGGAATATACTGACACTTACTTAATGGACAGGGTACACGCTCTCCATGCATCCAGTTCCACTGAGAGTTGCTCAATCTGTAGGGGAACAGACACTTCCCGGCGTTTCAAAAGCTGACTGGAAAATAGTATCATGAAAAGAAAACAGTTACCAATAAAAAGCAACACCTAACCGTAACAACCATAAAGATTCACGCCACAGCATTACTAAATTATGAAATATCCATTTTATAAGTAATTCTGAGTTAAATATACAGTAGCTACTGGATGCATCATATACTGTATATTGGACACATTAATCACAATACATGTATAAGCTCACCAGGTTGAATTTGTTTTAATGTTTCTGCTAAAAGGTTCCAGATCTAGACTACAATGATACATGTTATCATGAAGAATGAATTACCTTGTATATTCATAAAGTGCAGGAACAATGCTGATATAGTGCCTTCTAATAGCCAGTAAAGCTCCTGTGTATCCACAGAGTATGAGCAGCTCATTGCGTACTCTGCATGGAAATATAATGGTAATTTTAATTACAATCGAATGAAAAATAAACTACATTTTATTTGTTTTAACTAAAATATAAAAGAAGGTTAATGGGCACCCCCACTAAATACTCTTCAGTGGATGGGAATGGAGTTAGTATGCATATAAAGTAACCCTTGGTTGATGGTTGCGCTATACTGCAGCTCCCACTGTGAGCCAATGTATCAAACCACATTACTGACCAATGAAGCTTCCCATCACATTTAAGAAATACAGTACATGTGGCTCAAACACCATTGTAGGAGGGGCAAAAAGAATCAGAAAGGCACAGTGAATGGGTTTTTGGCTTGTAAAGATTACAGGTACCTTGCAGTTGCTGTTCTTCCAAAATACTTTTATTTACAAAAGTATAAAAGGGCTGAAAGATTTGCTTCAAATCTAAACTCCGGGGAGGGGCGTGACCGGATGTGAAGGAGGCAGCAGCGTCTTGTGAGAGCTCCGCACTATCCTGCTTTACCATCCGCCTTTTCAGGGCTTATTAGCCGTCTTATACCAAGGAAAATAGCTGCAGGGGTGAAGTGAATCCTGGAGCATGCCATCGGCCTCTTCTAAATCTTACAAGGCCGCGCTCTTGGAACCACAAGCGACCCGTTCCTCACAAGGCCCAGGCACGAGTGCAGCCGCCGCCATCTTGCCACAGGAACAACGGGCAAAGCGCGCCAAGGACCGCGAGATGGCAGGTATGGAGGGCTCCCGCTCGGAAGAGCGCGGCACCCAAACTCCTTCGGGGTCTCACCTGGAATCCCGGCTGGGGATCCGGAACGGGAATCCATAACGAAGCCCATATTGGAGGCCATTGCAGCAAGTAGCGCAGCAGTCATGGTGAGGATAGATCACCTAGCTACTGAGTGCAACTTGATCAGGCATGATATGGACAAAATGAGGGGTAGGTTAACTACTGCAGAGGACAGAATCTCTGAGGTAGAGGATTCCTCACACTCCCAGGCCGCCCATATAGCAGAATTGCAGGACATGGTAAGAGCATTGCAACGGCGTGCAGATGACGCAGAAGACAGACAGAGAAGGAACAAGGTTAGAGTGGTGGGTCTCCCAGAGGGGGCAGAGGGGGACAGGCCAGTCACCTTTGCGGAACAATTTTTTAAACAACTCCCGTCCCTGGGGGTATTATCCCCCACATATATCGTGGAAAGGGCCCATAGGGTCCCATCGGGAGCACGACCACCTGGGGCATATCCAAGATCCTTCTTGGTACGTTTTCTGAACTACAGAGACTGAGACAGAATTTTGGCTGAATCAAGGAAGCTTAAAGATCTGAAATATGAAAATGCACAGATCATGTTATTCCCTGACTTCTCAGCAGAAAAACAGAAAAGGAGAAGATCATTTAATGACATCAGAAAACGTCTAAGGGAGAAAAATATCCAATACAGTATGCTTTATCCCAGCAAGCTTAGGGTGCAGTACAGGGGTACAGCTAAATTCATTGAAAAACCCCAGGAGGCAAGCGACTGGCTGGACAGCATTACCTAACACTAATTACTCATGTAAAGGTTGGATAGTCCTAGCATGAAGCTTTATATGGGTGAGGAGGTCGTGAGATACCTGTTTCTTTTTCTTTTCCTTTTGTGACTTGATTATTTTCTTCGTTATTGGCTTGATATTTAACTATAGTTTGAACATGGAGATACTGCTGATCTGCTGTAATGACAAGTATCCTGGAACATTATTTCACACTGGCCACAAGAGGGTGCTGTTACATCACACTCACTGCACTGCTCCCATACAGAATACTGCGACCTGATCAGCCCTGACACATCAGGAAATAGGAGCCACAGAGACAATCAAGACCACAGCTGTGAACTTTGGACCCTTTGTTTTTTGGTCAGGCAACCGGAGGGAACTTAGTTTTTGTAATGTTTTTGGTTTGGGACACTAAGCCACATGCCGGATTGAGTAGGGGGGCGGAGGAGGGCCCTGTTTGTTTTTGTTACAGTATAATGGCAGGGGGGGGAATCAGTTCTATTTGCCCAGTTGACTCATCACACCCACGAACTACCAAGTACTGCATCTGGAGGAATGTTTCAAATCTGAAGATCTCTTCCTCGGTAGCTCGGGGAACTTTCCAGGCTTGGATACACTTTCTAATACTGTTTATACCATGAATAATACTATAAAAGTCTTATCATGGAACGTGAGGGGACTGAACAATAAGTTTAAGCGTGCATCGGTATTTCAATTTCTGAGGCAATATAAACCGCAGGTTATAGTGCTGCAGGAGATGCATTTGGATGGGTGCAGGGTGCTGTCCCTAAAAAAGCCTTGGCTCCAGAAGGTATTCCATTCTACTTATTCTACTTATGCCAGGGGAGTATCAATCCTTATAGACAAGGCGGTCCCCTGCACCATCCATCGGGTGATCTCTGATCCGGGAGGGAGGTATCTTGCTTTGGTACTTGATCTATGTCATGTTAAAATGGTACTTGTAACTGTATATTCACCTCCACCTGCAGATGTACAGCTACTGTATGATTTATGGGCCAAGTTGGCAGCATATGCCCAGCTTCCACTGGTAATGATGGGAGATTTTAATGCCATCCTGGAGGGGCTGGACACTTCCAACCCATCTAGGGGCTACTCTCAGGATCTGGGAGCCTGGGTGGGGGCATCCGGCTTGACAGAGTTGTGGAGATGGAAACATCCGGGGGACAGATGTTATTCGCATCTGTCCACTTCACATCGCTCCTCGGCCAGAATAGACCTGGTGTTTGGGAATGTCTCTATGATGCCTTTGGTGAAGGGGGTTGACCATTTGTCTGGAGGTATTTCAGACCACTCTGCCCTACTTCTAGCTCTCTCTCTCGGGAGGGTTGGGAGGGGGGATGGAGGATCTCCTCGGGGTGGTTACAACATGAACAAGTGCTGTCCCACATACAGAAAGCCACGTCTACTTATTGGGAGTTAAATGACGGCTCAGCAGAGCCTGGGATTCAATGGGAAGCATTCAAGGCAGTCCTGAGGGGGGAGTGTATTTCAGCCATCAAAGAGGTCAGGAAGGATCACAATGTAGAGGTTAAACTCCTGCAGGAGTCTGAGAGAGAGTGTGCTGGGAGATTTGTGGATTCTCCCTCAGATGAGACCTATAGGGCGCTGGCGGAGGCCAGGAGATGGCTCTCTCTGCTATACTCGGACTTAGCTCATACAGAAATCAGCCACAGGGCGGCATCGGTATTCGCAGAGGGAGACAAAAATGGCAAGTTACTTGCGCTACTAGTGGCTGACTTTCATCAAGTTACAAATGTCCCAGTTGTCAAAGGGAAGTCGGGAGCACTGGTTACAGACCCAAGTGACATCCTAACTGAGTTTGTTCAATTCTTCTCTGCGCTATATGCTCCCATCCCAACATACGATCATACAGCACTAGCTCAAACACTAGGAGAGTTAGATATACCGAGGATTTCAGAACAAGACAGGGAACTACTTGAAGCCCCACTAACAATTAAAGAAATTGAGAGGGCCATCTTCTCCTTTCCACCCAACAAAGCCCCCGGGCCGGATGGATTTCCTATAGACCTTTATAAGGGAGGGGTTGAGGGTTTGGCCCCCAGGTTGGGAGCCTTGTTTGCCGCCTGCTTGGAGGGGGAATCTTTACCCCTCTCCATGCTGGAAGCGTATATGGTGATCCTATTGAAACCGGGGAAGGATCCCCTGGAATGCTCCTCATACCGACCGATAGCTTTATTGAATACCGATTTAAAGATTCTAACCAAGGTCCTCTCCTCTAGACTTGCTGAAGTGATTACCACTCTGGTTGACTCGGACCAGACTGGTTTCATGCCAGGCAAGTCCACAGATACGAATCTCCGTTGCCTATTTACTCATTTGCAACTACCGACCTCAGAGCCGGATACGCGGATCCTGGTATCCATAGACATCGAGAAAGCTTTAGATTCTGTGGATACATGGGCAAGGTTCTGGAACACATGGGCTTTGGGCCGAATTTTAGGAAGTGGATAAATTTATTATACAGCAGACCTAAGTCAGCGGTGAGATTGGGACACCTGATGTCTCCTTTTTTTGCAATAGGGAGGGGTACTAGACAGGGTTGCCCCCTATCCCCATTTCTGTTCGCTCTCATGATGGAACCAATGGCAATAGCTCTGAGGACGTCAAATGACATACAGGCTATTCGGGTGGGGAGCATACGAGAATGTTTGGCCTTGTATGCGGATGATCTGGTGCTGTTCTTGGGGGACCCGGTGGGGTCACTGAGGACGGTACTGGAAATCCTAAACAAGTTTGCCGTCTTTTCAGGCCTAAGAGTCAATTGGGGTAAATCTTTCATTCTTCCGCTGGGCAATAGGGCTCGTGAGGTGGCGAACCCGGACTTGCCGCTTAAATGGGTCACCACTTTCACTTATCTAGGGGTACAGGTGACTGCGAGAGCCCAGGATTATTTCCAACTTAACCCCAAAGCTATTCAGAGATGCAAAGAGCAATGGGAAGCTGAGGTGCCGGGTATCCAGGGGGAAGACTGGGAGGATTTATGGGACCAACCCTTCAAACATCTAGTTTCAGCCAGAGATAAACTTATACAATTTATGTTTCTGCACGGGTCCTACTATACCCCGGCGAGACTTTCTAAAATATTTCCAACGGTATCCCCAGAGTGTTGGCGGTGTTCCCACAGTCCTGTGGGGGCACATCATATATTCTGGGAATGCAGCCAGATCCGACCATTCTGGGAAGAAATAACCACTTGTATAGGTGACATCTTGATGGTCCCTATCCCCATGTCAATCCGGGTGTGTCTTCTGGGGCTGGTGGAGGAGGTGGTTCCCTCCAGGGCCCATAGAACACTGTTGAGTATCCTGCTCTACTATGGTAAAAAGATTATCCTTCTCCACTGGAAGAAGGTGGCGCCCCCCGAGGTGACGCAATGGAAAGGGTTGATCAATAAAGTAATGCCTTACTACAAATCAACATACAAAGCTAGAGGCTGTGATAAAAAATTTGACAAGGTATGGAGACCATGGTATGACTCGCCTAACTCAGCAACCTGAAATTTGAATTTTTACAAGGATATGGTATAAGGGAGAAGAAATAACATAAAGAATTGAGTCGATAGCTCGAATAAGGTTTTGTCCCAGAGCACAGTGGAGAGGAAAGGTTCCTCAAACCAATCTAGCTTTGACAGAGAAGGGAAGGTTAACTTGGTTTAATCACGTGAAAACTATCCAAAGGACATGAGTGGTGGAGGTTTTGACTGGGCAATACAGGGGGAGGGAGGGGGGAGGTGTTAAAATAGATTAGAATCTAAGAATGCAACCTTTGCTAGATAGATGCTTATGTCTAGTTAGAAGTGGTCCTGCGTGACCCCAGAGGAAGCCAGGATTGGCCCTCAGTGTTTGTATGCTGTTTCTATTGTTTCCTATAAAACCAATAAAAATAACTTTAAAAAAAAAATAAAAAATCTAAACTCCGGGTAAACGGCTAAATTTAAAATAGATTTAAATGATCAGTTTTACATGCCAAAAGTTTATAACTCCATTCACCCGCTTTCAATCAATGCACCCCTGTAAACAAGCATGTTGTGTCCATGATCTCCAGTGGAGCTGAGCAGCACAACCTGGTTAAGGTCCCACACCCAACCGGATGACAGGGCAATAAAGGAACAACAGCGGGCCATTGTTAAGGCAATAGCTCTGCTCAGGGCTGGTTCAAGAATTGTTGACACCCTAGGCGAAACCTCATTTTGCCACCCACCCGAATCCGCCCCTGACTCCACCCCCTTTGCCCTGCCCATGTAACACATGTGACCTACCTGACCACTACACCGACCAGCCTGCCCCCTACACTGACCTACATGACCATTACCCTAACCTACCTGACCACTACATTGACCTACCTGACCATTACCCTGACCGCTACACTGACCTTCCCGACCACTACACTGACCTACCTGACCACTATGTTGACTTACCTGACCACCACACTGACCTACCTGACACATACAATGATCTACCTGACCATTACCCTGACCACTACACTGACCTACCTGACCACTACACTGACCTACCTGACCACCACATTGACCTACCTGACACTTACACTGACCTACCTGACCACTACACTGACCTACACGACCACTTCACTGACCTACCCGACCACTACGTTGACCTACCTGACCACCACACTGACCTACTTAATGTAGATCGGAGGATCCACCCCCCTTACCTCTTCATCGTCCATCTCACCAGGGCTCTCCTCTGCAGTGGGCGGGTGGTATTGATTTAAAGTCCCCGCCAACGCCATCCAGCCTCTCCGTGGTGTCCCCCGCCGGCTGGGAGGTCAGCAAACAGCCGCTGCACCTCTCCCAATGCTCCCATCTCCACCGAGCCAAGCCCCGCCCCTTCGCTGGACTCATACAGACACAGGCTGCACCAGAGGGACAGGCTGGTGCAAAGGAGTCCCGGAGCGGCGCTGAGAGATATTACTGTGAGAAGGAGATGTCACAGGGGGAGCTCAGTGAGACACATTGGGGGATTGGTGGCATCTGTAGAGGATGTGTTCCTGGAACAGCCGGCAATGAATGGGGCTCACAGTGACCAGGAGAGGAGAACCAAGATCACCCACGCCTGGGGCATCACCGGGATAGAGGCCATGGCTGCGCCCTAGGTGGTAGTGCACCCTAGGCGGCCGCCTACCTTGCCTAGTGGTAGCTCCGGCACTTTCTGTGCTATTTCTATCAGTAATCCCCTTCACAGTGTAGACAGCATTGTGCAAAGCATATGAACCTTGACTAACTTAAGCTGGCCATACATGGATCAAAATTTGGCCTGTTCAGCAGGGACTGGCCAAATTTCAATCGATGTAGAGGCAGGGTGGTTGTACACAAGTCAGTCTACCGAATTTTGTACAATCAGGCTGTCAGGCTTTTCCCAATCGATCAGTGCTGCCGTCAGAACACAATAGCACAGCGGGATGACTCCCTCATCAACATCAAATGTGTGGATGGGGGAATTGGAACTTTTTTTTTTCGTTCAACCTCCTGGTTGAACCACAAAAAATGATGAATGTATGGGATGCATTTCTTGGGGGATGGGACAATAACAACCGAGGCAGCCCAGGCCAGCCCCAAGAGCTTTAGGCCTGGTTCACACTGGTGCAACTTGGGATCTGACTTGTGAGAGAGCTATGAGAGCCATCTTAACTGATCTGTCACAAGTCGCTCTAACTTATGAAAAGATTCCTGCACTACTTTGGTCCGACTTTGATATGACTTCAATGCCGTAGAGTGTAAAAAGTCCCATTAAGTTGGATCTGAAGTTGCAGGGCAAAGTCAGAGTGGAAGTCGTGTGACTTTCATGTCGGAGGAGTGTGAACCTGGGCTAAGGATAATTGCCTGACCACATAGACTTAAGGTTGTCAGTTGATCATCTCAACAATTTGGGTGGTGTTTAAAATAATACACTCTGTGAGCAGAGATATCTTAAGACAAGAGAAAAAGTACTCACTCACTACATTTATGAAGTACTAATCTTTCCGTTCTAATGTAACTGAGAAGATCAAGGATTGGACAAATAGAATCCAAGGTCCAGTCAGCACTGCTGATTTGTTCTGCAGAAAAAAAAAACATTATAAATATTACCTTGATATTAAAATATATATGGTAATTGATAGGCATATATTAATTCATCAGCCATAGGTAATAATAGACACAGCAGCACACATGGTTGAAGGGGTAACCTGAGCTTCCTAGACCCATAACCACTGCCACCCCCAAGCTTTCCTGGCTCCCTATCTTAGTACATGCCCAACATACTGTACACCAATTTCTGCACCTGACCACTATGCTCTTTTCTCCCACCAATTCAACCCAAAGTCTCTTTGTGGCAAACATGCCTTTTGCTGCACAACTCAAGAAATGGGCATATTTTGCTAGATTGTGTAAAAATAATAAATTAATAAATAAACCTTCAAGCCCAACTCTCGACAAAATTACTGAAAAATGTGATTTTTTTTTCAATCTTTGACCCTACTGGGAAGATTTCATATCACGTCTGTTCTTCTGACAGCCTGTGCCAGCAAGAAAAGAAATTAGGGAAGGGATTAGGGAAAAGAAAAGGGAGATATTTCTAATTACTTCTTGCCCCAATAGGAAGAGAGAGGACATCTCCCCAATAGAGACACAAAGTATAAATATAATATAATATATAAATAAATAATAATATAAATATCCAACACACAAAGTATTACTGAAATAAAGTCCAAGCATCCATTCAGTGATTGGCACTCTGGTAAAGAGAAATGTTTTGGGGCCATGCAGGTCCCCTTCATCAGGCATGTGATGGCACAAAGGGGTTGATTTACTACAACTGGAAAGTGAAAAATCTGGTGCACCTCTGCATAGAAACCAATCATCTTCCAGGTTTTTGCCAAACTTAATTGAACAAGCCAAAGTTAGAAGCTGATTGGCTACCATGCACAGCTGCGCCAGATTTTGCACTGTCCAGTTTTAGTAAATCAAACCTTGCAATTTACCACTGTGATCACAAAAGAAATGCTTGGACTTTCTTTAAATGATCCTTGGTGTGCTGGAGATGTATACTTTGGCTTATGGTACTGGTCTCCAGCTGGCAATTGCTACAGCACCCACCTACTTGCCTGCCTTTTCCAATACATAGTTTACCAATAGAGATACTGCAATAAAGACCTGACAAAGATTCTATTGCTTAACCACTGTACTAAACTAAAAAAAAGTTGGAGATGGGCTTAAAATATTCTATAAATTCTCTTACCAAGTAGCTCATATTGACTTATGTAGATAAGATGTAAAATTAATATTTCTTATTATGTGCTACTGATATAACATAGGTACCTTTTACAAAACTGATCCCTATAGGCAGGGCCTTTTCTGGTTCTGAACTTAACAAGTAGTATTTGGCAGCTTGGAAGATGTCTCCATCTGCATAGCTGGTCTCTGCCATCTGTACACATTCTTCCAAACATGGCAAGTTACACTGTAAAGAAATATGCAAAAGAGGGATAAAAGGAGGAATATGTGGAGGCTGATTTACTAAGAAAAGAGTGTTCTGCAGTATCAATCAAACCAAAAAGAAGGCTACTGTACTATGTGGCTGCCACTGATAATATTATAATATTTACAGTCTTTAACCACAGTCCAAGGAGATGTTAGCAAATGAGGATCTTTAGGGCTAAGGGTCCCAAATTAGGGCTACCCTCGCCACACAATGGATTTAGTGGCTATACTTATGCTGGTTTATTAATATTACATTGCCTTTCAATGCACAGCAAAAATATGTATTTTTCTAGGCAAATTAGCTTTAATAGAGTATGAGTTTTCTTTCAGAGTTGAGGAAATGTCCTCGTTTCTTGATCTCCTATAAACTACCCACAGACATTGTTTGATTCGGCCATTGGGTCCTGAAATGTACATGCTTGTGCCTAGAAAGGACAAGGGGAGCGATTCACAACCATTTCCTCTCTCAAGGCAAAACAACAGCAATCAACCAGGTTGCATCCAACTCTTGCCCCATACAAATATTCTGCTCTCTGATGTTGGTAGGCACCTTTATTGACTTCCCAGAGAGCAATGCTAGGGGTGTGTCTGTGAGGCAAAGTATATGGGTGTGAAATGCATATATTCCTTAGAGTATAACTAAAGGGAAAACATTATTTTTTCAAGTTCTGGACAGAGTGTAGAGGGATAAGAAAACTTATTAGGTTTTTACTGCTGTCTGTGTTCCCATTAGGGAGATTCACCCTCTGTATTTGTGATGTTTATCATTATCATTGTAAGTGAAAGTAATAGAAAATTCAAAATTTTGGGTTGTCCCCAGAAAAGTAATAGAAGGAAAATGTTCAAATGGGGACTCTAGTTCTGGTGACCTGGGGCAACAAGGAAATCTCCTAACTTGCAGGGATTTCCTCCCACTTCCTGTTTTGGCTATAGGGCAGGAAGTGAAGGTAAATCTTCTTAATGGAGCACAGATGGCAAAAACACAGACAGGGGATATAACCCTCTCTTATTCTAACAAAAATCTATCCAGTAGTTGGTAAAACCAGGTTTGGAGACTGGTGACTTCGTAGAGACTTAGGAGGGTTGACAACTTCAATCCTGGGTCCTGGTTTTGTGAACAACCAGCACACTAAAGCCTCGTACACACTGTGCGGGTGCAACGGTCGTACGACCAAACAGCCCAAATCGTATGTTGGCTGATGTATCTCACATACTGACATGCACTAAGCGATCGTACAACCAAGCCGAACGTAGTGACGTGTTACGAGCATATAAAGAGGAAATTCAGGTGCATGTGATTTGTGAATTAGGAACGTAGGTATACACGAACAAACACTTCTGGGCGTTCCTGACTTCTGAGCATGCGTGTTTTGCACAGTACAACTTGTTGGACCAACTTCTCTGTACACACGGTACAACAGTCATACGACCACTTGTTGGTACAACCAAAGTTTTCTAGTTTGCTCATCCAACTTCTGTTGTATGACCGTCGTACGACCGTTTCTAATCGCTCGTACTAACGGTCAGATGATCGTACAACAAGCGGTCTTACGACCGTTTTCATAAGACTGTCCCATCGTGTGTATGGGGCTTTATTGTGCAGATGTGTGCAGTGATTTTAGAAGAGACCTGCCTATGGTTCATGGCTCAACCCCAGGAGACAAAGGGGGTCTTTGCCCAGGAGTCAGGAGGTCTCCACCTAGGAGACAGGGGCAAGCCAGTGCAACAAGGGGCTGCTAGATGAATGTACTCAGTTTATCAGTTTAAGTGAGAAGGCTGTGTGGAGTAGACAGATAAAAGTGTGAGGCCAGAGCAGTAGTGCTGCAAGTGTAAGCCAAGAGGCTGCCTAATGTGTATAGCCTCGTACACACGGTTCGATTGTCGTATGACCGCGCTTCTGATTTTTGCCAAAAGCGCTTGTCCATGATTTTGTAAAGCGTACTGACTATACGATAATTGTCGTTTGACAAAGGCGAACGTAGTGACGTACTAGGAGAGTATAAAGAGGAAGTTAATTTTTGGTACGTCACCCTTCCACTAATTTCGCTATTAACCACTTCAGCCCCGGAAGGATTTCCCACTGTAGGGTCAGAGCACTTTTTGCGATTCGGCACTGCGTTGCTTTAACTTACAATTGCGCGGTTGTTCGACGTTGTACCCAAACAAAATTGACGTCCTTTTTTCCCCACAAATAGAGCTTTTTGGTGGTATTTGATCCCCTCTGCGTCACTTCTGATCACCGCTATTAACAAAAAAAGAGCTAAAATTTTGAAAAAAAACAAAACAATATTTTTTACTTTTTGCTACAATACATATCCAAAAAAAATATAAAAAAAAATGTGTTTATTCATTTTGGCCTCATATTTGTGGTAAAAAAAATTGCGATCTGTGTTTATTGATTGGTTTGCACAAAAGTTGCCGCGTTTACAAACCATGAGAATTCATTTATGGCGTTTTTACTATTTTTTTTTTTTACTAGTAATGGCGGCAATCTGCGATTATTATTGGGACTACGATATTGCAGCAGACATGTCAACATTTCTGACACTTTTTTGGGACCAATGACATTTATACAGCGATCAGAAATTTAAATATCCACTGATTACTGTATGTCACTGGCAGATAAGGGGTTAACCTGCAGGGGGAGATCTAGGGTTTAACTGTGTTCCCTAGGCGTGTTCTAACTGTGTGGGGGCTGGGCAGCCAGGGGCATAAAAGATCTAATTGATCCCAGTGACAGGGATCAATAGATCTCTTACATGCCGCCTGACAGAGTGGGGAACCGCTGTGTTTAAATCGGTGGTTCCCTGTTTTTCTTCTCTGCCAGGCGATCACGTCTCGCTGGCAGACATCGAGTCCGCCCGACCCGCAGCCATACTGCTGGAGAGTGCAGTGGGAACGAGAGGGCGTCGGTGCACTCCCGCCCCCTAGCCACGCACGTGCGAGTTGCCGTTTATAGATGGCGATTCGCGCTATCGAGCAACTCTGCACCAGTAAATGTACGCGTGCCGGTTAAAAATATGATAATTTGCGCTGCATTTCGTAATTTAAATTGCCGCGTCGCGAATGTTAATTCTGGATTACTATCGCCAGTTTACAAGACCGAACACTTCGGGCTTTTTCCTTGATTCCGAACATGTGTGTTTGTACTTTCGACTCTTGTGTGTCGATTTCGGTACAGACCATCCAAAAATCGGACGTGGCTTTGTCGACAGACAAAAATTTACTAGTCTGCACATCCAGCTTTTGTCTGACAAAAAAAGCAAATCGGCTGTCGAAAGGAGCATACTAACGGTAAGAATTTTGGTCAACAGGCTGTCGTACACCAATTCCCATCTGAATTTCGCCTCGTGTGTACGGGCCTTAAGTCTTTGGTAGAACAGTGCTGAAAAACCACAGCAAGGGAAACTCATTGATTTTCTTGAACTTTGTTATAATAAAAGTAGGCAAGAAAAGCTCTAAAAAGAAGATTTAAGTGAGTGGCTGTGTACTTAAATCTCTACTGTTTGAAGCTGGTTCTTAACCCTTATTTGACCTGAGGCCATTGGACAAGCCACATTTAGCAGCCTCAGAATGTGTCTGTTAACTTTACAATAACTTAAAAATTCACATGCATCATTTTATATATTTTACAGGAATAGGCTTGCATTATGTATACGGTTTTATACTTTAAAACTACTAATTTTTTATGATTTCTGTGTTTTTTTTAAATAATTTGCCTGCTACCATAATAAACAGGTTAACCACAAGAATCCTGGGTGCTGTTTCAAAACAGCACAGGGAGGACAGCTATAGGTCTCAGTTCATTTTAAAATGGTACCTGGACTTATCTGCTCTTCAGGGACCCTGCTGGCACGAGTACTGGACGTACCCGCATCATGGTTTCTGATCCTTTGTCATATTTAAGTATTACCTTGGGGAGATGCAGACTAGAATACTGCAAACACTGAGCAGAAAATGATATCACCTGTGATGTATTTCAGTTATCCTGCAAACCTGGCCTGTTAGTGGGTCCCGAGGGCAGGAGTTGAGAACCACTGCTCCAAAGGGTCATTATATAGAAGGGAATGGAAACACAATGCTTCTGCATTAGAGTTGCCACATCATCCCTTTAATCCAGGACACATATGAATTACACAGGTTCTGAGGCTAATTTAATGCAGTCAAGGCACCAAGTGAATTTAATTACCACCTTAATCAGCCACAGAACCTGTGTAATTAATATGTGTCCTGGATTAAAGGGATGATGTGGCAACCCTATTCTGCATTGGGAGTGGAAGGACACAGTCTGAGGACAGAGGCTCAAGCACAACCTCTCTTTGCAGCAGTAGATCATTGCTATAGTGATTTGATCTTGGCTAATTGCAGCAACAGATCACTATTAGCAGTGACCTGTTGCTGCAGAGCTGCATTATCTGGATCAGGTCACATAATAAGTCATTCTTTTAATATTTACTAATTATAATTCTTTCTTTACAGTATATGTGAAAAATAGAAACATACTTTGCTGTGAAGGTCATTAATCTCTGCAGTACAGCCTGGGTAAAAGGCGCACAGCTTGACTAGGAAGAGCTCATTGTCAGGTATCATTCTGAGAAGATCTGCTGCCAAATCCCTGTAAAAAATAAACAATGCTCATACAGACTGTAGCAGCAGCAGGGTTTCCAGCACAGCCCTGCTCATCGCAGCTATTTATAGAGAGAACGTGACAAGCATGACTGTATTAGCAGGTCTCACCCACGTTACAGCATCACAGATAAACACTGCACAAGCTTATCTCAGGTGCTTAAATGCACATTGTAATGATAAAGCTTACATTTTCACTGTACACCCAAGCAAATAATATGAAAAAATGCATATATATCATTAATGTGTAACAATGCCTTGAACAGTATGAAATAAATACGAAATCATCATCATTAGATGTCATTATTAATTAATAAATACGTCAAAATGTATTTTTTATTTTATTTATTTTAATTTTTAAATGGTCATTAAATTGCACGATTTTTTTTTAGTCCCATGACCATAAAACCAAAAAAGGTTACGGTTCCTAACTTTAACAGAAAGACAATCAAAGGCAATTGAAACATGAAATAAGGCTGATTTTATAAAGCTCTGACTGATGGCACACGGACTGGATGTTCATATAAAATACCACGCCCAACATTTCATTTTCTGATGTTATGTGCCACGATAGTGTAAGTTATAAGACTGAATGCAGCAGACAGACTCTGGCTCTTGGGTCTGGAAATTGTCAGGTTCACTTTTCCTATCATTGAGAGGTTGCATAACTCGATATTCACAATCCATGGTGACCTTGGACAATATGAACCAGATAAGAGAAAAAAACACAACGCCTCTAAGTGTAGCCATATAATAAAAATTTTAATAACACAAGTAAAAATTTACTCATAAACGGATGAGTAATGCAGGCATTGCAGTGTCAGTCACTGCGCACTAAATTCTGTTCCAACTGACATCGCTGTCTGGAGGGTGATTGATGGAAAGACTGTGATGTCTGCAGTTCTCCTGGGTTAGGTCAGGTTAGTGGCTCCCAGCGCTTCCTGGTTCTGGGAGCTGCTATGCGATGCACAGCTGTCATCACTTCCGGTAGCGTGCTGGCGTACGGCGACGCGTTGTCGGAGTCTACGCTCCCTCTTCAGGCCGGTGTAGCATCATGTTGGATGAGGGTGTTAACATGGGCAAGTTGGAATGACGTCAGACGCATAAGCGTCCGTAATAGACAGGGTGGGAAGGCTCTAGACTCGGGTTAGACTCCACAACAATGGAGTCAATAGAAGATGGCTGCAATAACAGTATAATGGTAGAATTTTGCATACATAGCTAAGGTCAAATATGTTAAAGTGGTTGTCAACTCTGTAATCAGGCTTACCTGTAGCTTCCCTGTATATCTCCTAAACTTGTACGGTTTAGGAGATATACGCTATACAGGCATGTGCAGACGTCATTCGAATCACATGCGCAGTGAGGAAACGGCCTCAGTGCCATTTCTTCACTGACAGCGAGCTGTGATTGGCGGCATGCACAGGAGTGACATCATGAGACTCCGGCCAGTCACAGCACTGGAGTTTGTGGCCCCAGAAGAAAGAGGGGCAAAGATGGACGCTTCCTACTGTGGGGACAGCGCGGCCGTCGATGGCAGGTAAGTGGCACATAATAGGCTAGTATGCAATGCATACTAGCCTATTATGCTTCTACATTGCAGGTGAATAGGAGGAAGTAAACTCATCAGGGTTGACATCAGGGTTTACTTCCTCTTTAATGGGATGAAGCAAACACTTAGAGGCTCTGTGTTTTTTTCTCTTTTTCACTGTAGAGGTTGTTCTACCTTCCACACCAGCTGCCATTTGTGAAACCTTCCCTATTGGACTTTACCCCAGGACTTGTTTATCTGGACTCTATATAGAGCCTATTTATCATAACCATCACCATCCCACACAGTGGTTCAATTTAGCGCCAACATATCTCCTGTGTTACAATATGAACCAAATAACAAATCCACTTCTTGGCTATTCTGAAAACTGCGTTTTCCCATAACTGTTGGATAGATGACTTCTAAACCCTTCATCTTTTATTTCTGGAAAATTCAAGGTCTCTGCACTTGCCTTTGCTTATTTGCAGCAACTGTTTGGCTCCATTTACACTATGGCGTTTCGGATCGCGGTTGGAATCACCGCGATTCTGAATCACCCTTGCGTTCCCCATTACTTTCAATGGCGCCAAAATCACAGCACGATATTGCCACGATTGTCACCCGACGACTCACAGTAAAATCGTGCAAACAGAATCGCAGGACAACTGTTGCCCAAAAGAGGTTCCAGAACCATGTCCCGTGATTTGCAGCGATTCGGAATCGCGGGCAGAGTCGCGGCAATTCCACCCGCGACCCAGAATACCATAGTGAGAATGGAGCCTTATGAATGTGTCTCTGCTTGTTAATAAAAAGTTTCAGTCTTTGGGATACTGACCCTTTAAAAAGGAACTACATTCATTTAAATGTTTTTAATATACTTTATATTTGAAAGAGCTCAGCTTAATTTTCTTATCATTGTGTGATAATGTTAAAAATAAACGGTCTCTGTATGGTTTGTATTTACCTTATGAATTCTGTATATTTTATACAATATCAATACAGCCTGCATACTTTGATTATGTGAACATATTTGGTCCACATAATCTTTGTTGGGCTATAGTTCTTTTCTTCTAGTACAGTATACTTTTAAATGACAGGCCAGGAAAAACACAATTCTAGGTATTGCTGTTTAAACATAAATTATATTTATGTCTGTCCCCTGAGGCCCCTTTTACATGGCACCTCCGCTTAAAGGAATCCACTTGCTCAGTGGGGGATCCCCGTTGAGCAGGTGGATGACAGGTCGGTACAGAGCGTACATGGACAAAAACCCACTCTCCTCTATGGAGAAATCAGATGGAAACAAACCACCTGTCCGTTTCCATTCGATCTGTCGGATGGATGGAAAATTGGATCACCATCCGTCTGTTTTTGGAAGACAGTATCAGATTGGATGGTGGTGGGCGTCAGTGGACATGTGTCTACTGACATCTGCCGCTCCACAGAGGAGACTGCAGGGTCCGATCAGGTCCGCCTGAAAATCTGACAGGCGGACCTGATCGGACAGCCCATGTGAAAGGGCCCTAATATAGTATAAATTATTTTCAGTGAATGCAAGGCTTTTAGTGATTGGAGGAGGGATGGATCTCCTCTCCTCCCAGCAGTTTATTGAAATATAGGAGCTTCCATTGCCAACCAGCACCCAAGAACAGGAGACTTCATCCACACCCTTCTTTTACCAGTGACAGATCACTAAACTGGATCAAGCTCTTGCACTTTGAGTATCACTACACCTGATAGGTACATACCTTTTTTTGACCTACTAAATAATGGAAGATGAATAGATGAGAGTCCTAAAAATGCATTCTAAACAGGAGCAATGGCCACTTTTATATTTCTCTCCTGACAAATAATTTTAAATAATTGAAGTAAGAAGCTTATATATGGAGCAGCAGCAACATCCACAGACACAAGGAGGTACTACAGTGCATCAATTACAATTGGATTCAGCACATAACAATGTTTTTAGTAGCACTTGAACATATATGAAGACATGTAATGTCTGGCAAAGTTATAATAAACACATATTTATCTACTCACTATACAGCACATTACACGTCACAAGTAGATATATAACACCAATATGTGTACCTGTATCCAAGAGATGGAAAGCTAAACAAAAGGTAAATCATTAGAAAGCGCAGTGTAAGAAATTCACAAAATATCAGTTACCACACATTAGTAAAATCATGTTCGACAAGTTTTAATGGATAAACGATTTCCCTGTTATGGAAAGTGAATGCATAAATGAAAATACAAAGAAATGGGACAACCCCGAAACAAGTTACTGTGGTGTACAAGGTTTTTCAATTTTACTTTTCTTTGCATTAAGTTATTGCAGCAAGTTATTGCAAGTCTCTAAACTGTCTAGACATGTAGAGTAAATTCAGGACGTTTAACGAAAGTTGTTACTGTGCAAACATTTTCTGTCTTTCCATGCTTTGTTCTGTACTGTGTCTCTGTGAGGGGTCAACCATCTTGGAGGAGGCATGGATTTTGCTTGCTTATGTCAGAGCTTACTGGAAGAACAAGGGTGAGCAGAGCAGTATTGACATCACTAAATCTTACTCCAAATCTCCTGAAAATAGAAGTGTCTTAAGATGGCCATGGGTGGGTAGAATTTGAAATTAATATTCTTAGGAAAAGAAGGTTCTAAGAGAGTTTGTTTGTTTTTGTAATGGGGGGGAATATCAGGCGCTGTACAGGTGCTATTTTTAGCACCGCAGCACCTAAAAAATTACCCAGTGTGAGAGGGGTCTATGACCGTAGCTCCTGAAAAACAACTCAGTGTGAAAGGCGCCTGAAAAACAACCCCCCTTTCACACTGGGTCATTTTTCAGTTGCTGTGGTCATAGAAGTTCACCTTCCCCCCTCCCTCTCGGCGATCTTCTGGGACACGTCACAGGTCCAAGATACGCCGGCCAATCACAAGGCACAGCGGGACTCGCACATGCGCAGTGTGCGCCCGGCTTTGAAGCCAAAGCCAGGTGCCCACACTTATGATGCCGCCGCTGCCGAGGGGAGGGGGCGAAGAGCGAGCCCCCGGGCGACCACAATACTGGAGCGTGGGACTGGTGAGTGGCCAATTGTTAAAAGTCAGCAGCTACATTTTTTGTAGTTGCTGACTTTTACATGGGTGGAAATCCGCTTTAATCTTTAGCTTTACTATGAGAACGAGATTTTTGGGAGCTATTTATCAAAGTGGGGAGCTCAAGCCATTGAAAATGTTTTACTGTATAATTTGGTGAAGTGAAGAGAAAATAATTACTTAATTAAAATGTCAGCAAAATTCTCTGTAAAACATATTGACTATATGAGGGGTGATAGGTAGGTGGGGCATCTTCACCAACTACATTCATAAGATACATGCAGCCTTATTTTTAATCATTTGGGCATTGTTAAAATGGTTGTAACCCTTAAAACCCCTTTCACTGGCAGTCCCTCTCCTTTATCTGGCAATAACTCACTCTCCAAGTGTTTGTTTAAAAAGATACCTCTAAATACCTTTTTTCCAGTGACCTTCAGGCCGGTCATGTGACTCCCGGCCACTCTCCTACTACGATCCAGGGCTACAGCGGGAGGAGCCAAGATCTCCCTCTGACGTTGGGTGGGAGACACGTGACCGCCATGCTGGCCGCTCGGCACCTCCCACTGTAGCCTTGGATCGTATTAGTTGAGCAGCAGGGAGTCTCGTGACCGGCCTAAAGATCACTGGAAAAAGGTATTTAGAGGCATCTTCTTAAACAAACACTTGGAGAGTGAGTTATTGCTAGATAAAGGAGAGGGGCTGCCAGGATATCTGTAAAGTTTATTTTATTACAAATAGCAACGGGTGGGCAGAGACAGAGACACAGAAATGGGAGCTGAAGGCAGGGAGGGAAGGGGTGAGGGCAGAGGAGAGCTGCGGATGACGGAGGCAGGTAAACTGATCAAGGTAGTCAGGGCTCAGCAGCCATGATTATCGTGGTCAGCTCACAGAAGGGCACACAGGAAGTGGCAAGATCAGCCAGGTCTTTACAGTTAGAGAGGGGCATATTACACAGCATAAGTACTGTGCTGTTTAATCTGCTATAAGGGAACATGATCTCTTTTTTTTTTTACTTTTTTTTTTTAACCTATGCTCTTTTACTATGTGATGAACACATTTGTGGTAAATCCCCTACTAGATTATTTTATTAAAAAAAATATATAAAATGTAAAACATTACAATTACATTAAACAAGAAAACTGGTAGAATTGAGAAGCAAATTAGCTCTATTGATATTAAAAGTTTTACACACCTTGATAAATTGTGTATCACAATGGAAATGTCATAGAAACATAGGTAAAACTTACAATATCATCCTTGATGAACAAGCCTTACTGTGAATGAAATGCTGTACTCATCACACAGTCTCAAGGATCACACTCATTGCATAGCGATACACACCATGTTGTTACTGTCATGCATTTCCTTGCCAGCAGTTCCAGTGCATATTGAGTGGCTTCAGCAGCACTCTCTCCAAGGACTGTGCCGACACATACCGCCAGTTCCAGCTCATTGCCACGAATGAGGTTGGCCATGGCCAGCTTTAATAAAGTAAAATACATTTGCTTTACTAGACAGTCCTATTCATGCAATGACTGACTACATTCAGCTGTAGAATTAAAGAATAGCAGATGTTCCTATCTAATACTTTAAATATAGGGCTCTCAGGACCACACAGAGGCCACAAAAAGTTGCAGACAACTTTCATTTCCAGCCACAGACACAAGACCCAGATCATTTTTAGTTCACATATTTATTTTTGAACTCTGTTTTATGCCTGCTCGTCTCCTCTAATTGTCACTATTTGCCCAGATTATAATTGTCTGTGCATCACAAAAATAGTAGCCCCATCAAAGTTCAAGGATCAGTTATGGCTCTCTTAAAGCCATGTACTTTGTCAATGGAAGCTAATACAAAGGGTTTTCTAATCCAAACCTGCTTTGCCAATGGAAGGTAATACAAAAGGTTTGCTTAAATACTCCCATCTCCTATCCCCAGCAACACATCCGCATCTTTCCATAGCTTCCTACCTACTTCAGCTAAAAGCAAATAAAATATCCAGTAATTCCAGGTATTGAGAAGCATTGGACGTCCTCCATTTGACAGCATTTGGCACAGCACTGTCATATGGGGCAGGGTGAGTTCCTGGTTCTGAGAAGACTCCAACTGGAGCACCTTGGAACTTATACAGGGTTACCTTTCTTTGTTTCTGGTAGCTGAACAGAGAAGGGGTAGCATAGGAAAGGTAAGTATGTGCTGCTGAACAGGAAGGCATTAAAGTGAACCTGTTTCTCTGCCCAGGTGCTGTTTCCTAGCACTCATGGATTAAAAAGGTTTTTCTTTTTTTTTTTACTTCACTATGTAGACATCTTTAAAAAGGGTAAAAAGCAAACATGTTGTTTTTCCTCGCTAATTAGATGCTAAATGCCAAAGCTTTACATCAGCAGCCAAGTGATTCTTACTTCATTGTTGTCCACTGCCAAATGGCAGCATGCTGCAAGTACAGCCCGCCCATCTTGGAAATACCACTCTGCCAGTTCTGTACTGACTCGATGCAGAAGCCTGTACAGAGGACAGTAAAAATAAAATAATTAAATGGCATTCACACAGCTGATAAAATAGCTCACAAGTTGTATGACCATTTTACTGAAAGTGTACAACTGGATGGCTGTATGACCACCTACCCTGTGTAATCTTCCACATTGTTGCCTTCAGTTGGGGATACAGTCGTTACTGAAACATGATCAGACTGTATGTTGCCTTCACAAGCTGCCTAGAAGTAAATAAGCAAGTTAATCAGTAGAAAGTGCTTAGTGCGATTTTTACAGGCAATTCTTATTTTTTAGTTTCTGAACGAGCACTGGTCAGTGGACTAAATATTGTTTCTTTTAAGTCTTGGAGGCTCCAATTTTCATAATAGTAGTTATTTTATAGCTACAACAGAATTCCAGTGAAGACACACAAGTAGATCTTTGCTCAAAAATGTTAATTTTAATAACGTTCGTTTGATTTCTTATTCATTAGTCGGGTCAAACTAAAGTTTGTTTTCGACTGCAATGATGAGAAAATTCAAAGGTGCTGGATGGAAATTTTTTCTTGAACAAACAAATTTTTAAAGCTAGGTATACAATAGCAGATTTTCCAACAAACCTTTATATGAATATTTGCATGAACAGTTGTACAAAAATTCTCGCGTTCGACAGCTTGATGAATGTAATTTGAAAGTACAGTGGAACCTTGGATTACGAGCATAATCTGTTCCAGGAGAATGCTTGTAATCCAAATCACTCATATCAAAGCATATTTCCCCATAGGAAACAATGGAAACTCAGATTTGTTCCACAGTGACTGCTTGTCAATGCAGTACTGTGTGTGGCCAGGGGTCCGGGGGCGCTGGTGTATGCAATATCGTATGTGGCCAGAGGTGTGGTGGCACTGTTGAGACTTGGAAACGCTCTGAAACATTCGGAAACACTTGGGAGCTGTTTACACTTTCCGAGTATTTCCGAATGCTTCTGAGTGTCTCCGAGCCTCACCAGCGCCTCGGCACCTCTGGCCACATGCTGTATTGCATGCACAGAGGCTTAATCCTGCTCGTTTTGCGAGACAGTGCTCGTAAACCAAGTTGGAATTTTTTTTAAAAAAAAACTGCTTGTATTGCGAACGCTCGTTAACTGCATTACTCGCAATCCAAGGTACCACTGTAGTTCAAACTTTTTTTTGCTTTCAACAGTCAATTTTGAAGTGTCAGGAAAATGAAACATATGTTCTTAAAACTAAAAATTTTAAATGAAAACCTGCTAGTGCAGGGGTCCCCCAACCCCCAGGCGGCAGACCGGTGTTGGTTCATGGCAATGGTGCGTGGGCAGCAGACGAACAGGCCAGCCTAACCTGCACTGCCACCCTCCCTCCACCAGAGGGCAGCCGCTCCCTTTGCTCCCAGCACCACTACTCCCTTCCCTCTCTATGGTCACCTTACCTACAGAGAAGGAAGGGGAGAAGACAGAGAATGGGAGAGAGGAGGGCCGAGCCGGCCCAGACCAGAGGTGACAGGCTGCACAGTCCCCCACCCCCCAGGAGGTGACAGGTTGCGGCAACATCCCCCAAAGCCAGGTTACAGAGGTGGCGCACACATAAGAGAGTTGATAAGCTGCACCACCAGGAGGGAACAGGCTACACACATACAAACCACCCCAGTCCGTGGAGAGGTTTTGGATGCCGAGGTCATTCTTTGGTGCTGGGGAGGTTGGGGACTGTACTCAGCTTACCGGTGTATGTGGTTTTCGTTAAGAAAAGTCCATTCACTCCAAAATGGAATGTTTACAAACTATTTATTTAGAGATATTGTAAAACAGGAAATATTGCAATATATAAACATTTTAGTATTCAACATAAAGTATGACTGTCTTTAGCATACCAAAATATCAGAATACACAGAAACAGTATGTATTTTTACATATAATATAGTAGAAACAGAAAAAAAAATTAAATATAAAATAAAGCATATATAAATAATAGAATACAATATAGAATATAGTTCTATAACAGATCTTGTTGGATAAAATTAAAATCGAATGTTAACAGTAATTTGAATAAAAACTACTTTGGTACTATATTTGTCAAACGACTGAAAGCACTGAAAATTTTTTGAGCAAATGTTCATGCGAATATTCGTATAAATGTTTGTTTGAAGATGCATTGGGAATACCCAGCATAGGAGTTTCAAAAAGCCAGCATGTGACTTAATTGACCAGCAATCATACATAACTATGATTAAATTAAAATATGGTAAAGTAACTTCTTAAAGCAGAGTTCCACCCAAAAGTGGAACTTCCGTTGGTCGGATTCCCTCCAACCCCCCCCCCCCCCCGGTGTCACATCTGGCACCTTTCGGGGGGTCAGCGGCCCGCCTCCCTCCTCCTCCGAGCCAATGAGAGAGCACATCGGTGGCTTGCGCATGCCCGGGTGCCCTTAGTCCAACTGATCCGCTGGACATCGCTGGACCCCAGGACAGGTAAGTGTCCTAATGTTAAAAGTCAGCAGCTACAGTATGTGTAGCTGCTGACTTTTAATTTTTAAAGGGGTGGCGGCGGGCAGCGGACCTCCTCTTTAAGTAATATTATCACTGCTGATACTATTGCTTGAGAGGTCAATTTAGTATCCTATAAGTTTAGTACTGTACAGTGCTTAATGAAGGCCCCTCCATACCTGCAAAGCCTAGAAACGGACTATCTGTCCATTTCCATCCAACTGTCATCCGATCTGTTGGACCAGGGATCTCCAAACTGCGGCCCAGGGGCCGGATGCGTCTCTTTGCTTATCTTTATCCGGCCCTTGGCGTGCTAATCCTCCCACTGATACAAGACACTATTCTGCCATCTAACAATGGAGCACCATTTCTCCCATTGAAACCAATAATGGGGCACCTTTCCTCCCTATGATACCAACGATGGGGCACTATTCCTCTAACCTAATACCAAATGTGGTGATGTTTACTCCTACTGATGCCAGAAATATTTTCACTCCCGTTTGCCACGATCTGGCCCTCCTGAAGTTCGAAGGACGGTAAACCGGCCCTTAGTTTAGAAAGTATGGAGACCCTTGTGTTAGACGGATGGGGAACGTATCTCCATCCATCTGTTTTTATCGGACAGCTGATGTGAAAGGGGCCTTAGTTGGAAACAAGAAAAAAGATGGAAGATGTTAAGATTAGGAGAAGGGAATTAATCTTCTATATTGTTCCCAGTGATATATTAGAACCTTGTTCTTTTATATCATATGTCATCCTATCTAGAATGTTACAACAGCTGGATTTGTCAGTACAGAGGATACCTTATATCGATAAACATTTATGGCAGGAAACAAACTTCATGACTTATTGATGTCTAAAATAAAACCCATCATGAACAAACGACAGTCATACCTGTGCCACCAATAAAGCCTCTTTAAGTTGCCCTCTGGAGGTAAAGAAATGTACCAATCTTTTCACATCCCCGGTAGCTATGCAGTAGGGAATGACATCATCATTTTCCTCTTCAATGAGCTGACTCGCTCTTCTAAACAAAAAAAAAAACAAAAAAAACAAACGATATAGAGAATTTTGATATATTTAAAAAAGAAGTGAAGGATTCTGAAAAAATGAAACATTCATAATTACCTATGTAGATACAGCATTGATCTGAAGCTAAAGCTTGTCCCCTGTGAGCTCCACACTGAGAACAGTAAAAAAGTCTTAGGAAGTGAAGAAAAAATTTAT
>BLSH010413474.1:408330-426720 GCA_018402905.1 Glandirana rugosa | reverse complement strand
AGCTTAGCCTAACCTAACCTATTTTTTCGCTTTTCCTGCCATCCACCTGTCTTTTGGTGGTTTTTGATGTTTTTCCTTAAACAGTCTGATTGTTTTTTCACAAAACTTACATGCGCATTTTTTTATAATGCACCCACATGTGCAAACACATTTACACACTCGTCAACCACAATGTGAAAGAAATTGTGGTCAGTTAAGTCTCACCAGTATATGAGATGATAATCAAGCCACGATAAACTGTCAAAATTGAGCATTAGCACTTGATATTATGGAGTGGTACAAGATGGTGGCTGTGAAGAGAATGATGATACAATTATAAATGGCAAACATGGGCCAACAACGAGTCAAGAGACACTTAGCAGTTGGCGCTATAAGCAGTAGCAGGGTGTGTTTTCTTTAATTCATTTCAATGGGAAACTATTGATTAGGACAAAGGAGAGGACTGTATAGTGAATTTAAATGTTATTTTTTATGTTAGCCTCACAGACCCCCTGAAACCCATCCATGGACCACTTATGGGTCCATGGACCCCAGGTTAGGAACCCCCATTTTAGAGACTGCCACAAATAAGTGTAAGAATCTGCCTAGATCTAAAGACTGAGTCTGCATATAAGATCCTTAAGTGTTTACCAGCTTTTCATTTTACTACCTTCTGTACTTTCTAAATTACTGTCCTGAAGCCAGTATGCATATTAGAGATGTATGCTTCTGATGTGCATAACTGTTCCAAGTAAGTAGTGAAGAGAAAAATGCTGGACGTCCACACACCTTGCAACACCTTTTATTGTACTAATCCATAAAATCCATACAGTGCATCATGTAGGAACACTGGGGTACGGGGGTCATCACCTTACGCGTTTCACGCCGTAATATTGGTGCTTAAACATAGCCCTTGGCTATGTTGCTTTAATGGCTTCAGATTTGAAATTGTATTCTGTACCTCTCCAAGTTCCACTAATAGTTCACAATATCTTTGGATCTGTCCTAGTCGCAAATGGATCTCTGCAGCTTCTTTTAGCCTCTCTTCTTTGCTTGGAGCACCAATGCCACCACCAAACTTTGACATCTTCACTGTTGTTAGCTCCTGGGCTTTAGACTGTCAGGGATACATATGTATGTTCAATATTTCTTAAAAATCAATAATATTTTTTATTATTCATTTATGTTATACTGTATAGTTAACTTCCATCCAAATCCAATGCCAAATACAGTGTGGGGTTGATTTACTAAAAGTGGAGAGTGCAAAATAACTGGTAGCCAATCAGCTTCTTACTTCAGCTTGTTAAATTAAGCTTTGACAAAAAAAAAAAAACACCTGGATGCTCATTTATTTCTTTGAAGAGCTGCGCCAGATTTTTCATTCTCCAGTTTTAGTAAAATAACCCCACTGAGTCCAGCAAAAAAAGTCTCAATTCAGCACCTCTAACCACGTAATGTGAGTTCTATTAATAAAGCAAGTTTGTTGGCCACTGTGAATGTATAAAAAAGGTAAAGTGAAATCCTTGTCCAAGAGAAGGTAAAATAAAGAGTTTTCAATTCTTGTTGTTAGCCATAAAAGCCTCTCCTATGCACCCATTTAAACCTGACTTGACTTTTATTAAAGCCTCATGCCCAGAGTAGGACAACCAAATTTTTGGCATGTGAAAGTGCACACAAAATTCAAGATAATATTCATCTCTGTGTTTTCTTCATACAGTTACACTGAATATATCACAGATCTCATCATGTATTTGCAAGCAATTTCACCTTCATTTACTGGCAAAACAAATTCATTGGTATAAAGTCCTGAAGGATAAGTTCACCTTTGGAACATTGAAACATGTAAAATGTTCTCCCCCCCTCCACGTCGAACATGTAAAATGCCAACCGGCCACCACACCCGTGTAACAGCAACCAAGGGTTTTTCTACCCCTGACACTTAATTGAAATGCAAACTGAAACTGGAGAGTGCAAAATCTAGTGCAACACAAATATCCTGAGTAAAAATGTTCTGTAAAGATCGGGCATAAAATTCTTCTTCATCCACTTCTAGTTGCCAGTGTTGCAATATATGCATGTATACATGTTGCGCTTTAAAGAAACTAATGGTTCTGATTAAAAATATAGGCATGCTGGGGGTAGCATCAAAATGCCCATAGCAGAATTTACCAGGTTGCTATTGGCATTGTCTCCATTTTTCTCCTATATTTATACTGATCTTTTACACCAATGTTTAGGTGCAGTAGTGGGAAAAGAAAAAGGTGAAACGGCACTCCACGAAAAATGATAAGCTTGGTGTTTATTGGTCAGGCAAATACAGGTAAGACGTAGAAGCGTTTCACTCGCACAACACGAGCTTAATCATTACAGGTGCAGTAGTGGCCTGCTTGTTAGGGGCGCCACCCCCTTAATCCATGCGGCTGGACCCTAATCTTTATGCAGGGCGCATAGATTTCAATGTTTTTTTTTTTTTAGAAGCACGTGATTAGAGCCTGCTTCTCCTCCCTGGCCAATCAGGTCTCAGGACCCACTTCCTGTTTGGCCAGGGAGGAGAAGCAGCGGCCCCTGTTCTTCCCTCTGCAACCTCCTCCCCGCTTAAGGTAAGGCCATTGATCACCGCCTTCCCGATCGCTCGATCGAGCGCCAGGGGGGGTTGGTACGAGCGAGCGTTGGTGGGGAAGGGTTAGTGCTAGTGGGGGGGAGCCAGGTTCATTTGCCGCCTCCCAAAATTTCAAGCACCAGCCACCACTGGTTAGGTCACATTGTAGTAAGGTATATGTGTTAATACAATGAAATGAAACTCATTCATTGACTGCAGAATAAATAACATACATGATAGTACTTACTGTCTTAAATCTGACAAGATGCTTCATATGCATAATCCCTTTGCAGTAGTTCTGTGGGAGAAGACTGTCATCTTGACCTTTTAACACTGCTACTAAGTCCCATAAATTTTTACTGCCTCCTGGAGGCTAAGAGACAGAAGACAGAATATGTCATGTATGGGGAAAATGTATTAAACATTATTCAGAAGTCTGTTCTGTGTGCAAATAAATGCTTTTATTTTTAATTCATGAATTAGGTAAAACTGTGCAATTACGTACAAATAACAGTTGTCTTCCATTAAGTGAGCTTTAGGCAACACGCCAAATTCAGCCACAAAACAACATAATGAACTTCATTTATATATATATATATATATATATATATATATATATATATATATTTATTTATTTGTTTATTTTTTTAATTAGAGACAAGGTAACTGACATGGTTATTTACTCTGCTGTTATTCTTTCGTATTTTGCCATTTTCTATTACCCATACAGACCAGCAGCACTGACACATACTGTTGTGATATTACTGTAATCCTGTATCATTTTCTTGTCACTTACAGAGAGGCATTCTGAAAACCATCTTAATTTCTTCCCCCTGAGGTTGCCAGTGAGTTTGTCTACTTCTTGTTTAATATCACGGGACACTTTTCCACACAGTAGCGGTGGAGCGCCAGGCTCCATGGCACGATCTACAGCGGGAAAAAGCGACACAAAGAAATGCAATTTGACAGTAAAATAACCAACAGCCCAAAAGCAAATCCACAGTGAATCAAAATATGATAAAGCAGAACTTAATTTATTTTCTTATCCTGTTTTTTAGGCAGCATTATAGCCAGCAAAAGATATGATATGGCAGCTTGAGGCCGAAAATAAATAAAAGACTTTATAGTACCCCTTTCAATATCACCGAAATTAAAAAAAAATAAGCCTAAGATCAGCAAAACATATAGTGACAATGTGCAATCGTGTTTGTTGTGAGGAACTTCTTAAATTCCAACTCTGGGATCTGATCCTGCTCCCAAATCGACCAACCTCCTCTCCTTAAGGCCCTCCCGAAAGTACTCAATGATGCAGAGAGAGATGCTGACATGATGACTTCTGCAGTGCTCTGTGCATCTGACCATGGTGATGCACCTCAAGGAATGAGTCCATGATGCCCTGCACTCCTATTATGTACTTCCTCCTCCAGACTAATGCCCCGTACACACGGGACGAGGATCGTACGTACGATCGTCGCAAATCGTATGTTGCATAATGTAAATAGCATACTGACGTGCACCCGACGGTCGTACATACAACTTGCGGCCGGCCGAACGTAATGACGCGAACGAGCGTATAAAGAGGAAGTGCTGGTATCGTAGCGTCACCCTTTGGGCTCCTTCATCTAATTTCGTGTTAGTTGAAGTGGACTTGGCGCATGCGTGTTTAGCACAATACAACTTGTACCCAACTGCTCTACACACGATACAACGGTCGTATGAGAGCTTGTTGGTACGACCAAGCTTTGTAGTCTGCTCATGCAACTCCCATGTACGACCGTCGTATGTTCGACTGTTGAAAGCGCGCACACAAACGATCGATTTCGCATACAACGGTCGTGAGTACGACGTTTTGAATGCGCTCGTCGTCCCGTGTGTACGAGGCTTAAATTACATACTTAGCTAAATGCTTATCTGTTAAATTCCCACCTTGCATGATTGAGCCAGAAGCCTCAACAGATAGGCAATGCAAGAGGTGGGATAAAATCTAGAAAATGTCCCTAGATTGCTGGATCTACAAACAGTCAGTCTCCTTTTCCACACATGTTGCGGTCCAAAGAAACAGGCACCTTCAGACATCACTACAAAGTATGGCCAAGAACAGCATATGTCTCATCATCATCATTATCAAGACAGTGGATTAGCATAAGTACTTATCCCATCATACCATGAGAAAGGTGGAACAATAGGAGAAAAGCTGGTCTCTTTAAAAGGTCAGTTGCCTCCCAATTCAAGGGCTTTTCCTGTACACACTGATGCCTGAACTTGCTTCACTAAAATCATCTCATCCAGAGGAAGATTTCAGCTTGATGGAACTAGAAACAATATTGCAGAACATTTTGTCTTCTTCTCTAGATGTATTTTAAACTCAGAAATATCAAACAAGCTGCAGCCGCCAATAAAACCCCGTACACACGGGTGCGGCGGTGATACGACCAGACGTCCAAAATCGTATGTTGGCTGTTGTGTCTCGCGTACTGACATGCACTAAGCGATCGTATAACCAAGCCTAACGTAGTGACGTGTTAAGAGGAAGAAGTTCAGGTGAATGTGATTTGTGAATTAGGAATATAGGTTTCCCAAAACGGACACCTCTGGGTGTTTATGAGCATGTGTGTTTTGCATATACAACTTTGTTGGACCAACTTGTCTATACACACAGTACAACGGTCGTACAACCGCTTGTTGTACAGCCAAAGTTTTCTAGTCTGCTCATCCAACTTCACTTGTACAACTGTTGTACGACGGCTGTTGTAATCGCGCATACTAACAGTCGTATGATCGTACAAGCTGGTTGTAGGACCGCTGTTGTACGAATGTTGGACCGTGTGTACGGGGCTTAAGAGAGAAGCCCTGGACTGGCAGGGCTTAAAACCAGCAACCTTTAAGAACCAAAATAAACATGACGCACCTATGAATAAAAACTTTGGCTTGGTAAAATTAAAATTCTGAAACTGTGAGCCTTAAATTTATTCCACTCAGACCTCCTCCTCGTTGAGAAGCTAGGGGGCTATTTATAAGGCTACTTCACACCAAGCTTTAGGGTGATTATCACAGTTCTCTGAAACTTTTCACTTCATGCTTTTTATAGTTTGGACTTCACACTTTGACTATGCATAGTTTATACTGACTTTAAAATTTCAATCGACTTAGCAGCTTTTAACTATGAGTTAGTGAACATGATCCTTTTATGACGTTTGTTAGCTGTGAGATTTTAAAGGGACAATTTAGGGGAATTTTAATGCAGTCTGGAGGGATGTAGTTTTGTTGCAGTAACTGCAGTAAAAAACAATCTTTAATTAAAATAACATACTTAACTACAGCATAGTTGTATGGTTATGATATTACTTATACTTCCCACATTTTCCCCTCCACTGGACACTTTAGTTTAGGGAGTAATATAGCATATGTTGGCATAAGGGTGGAGATCTCATCCTGCTGGTAACAACAGCAGCAGATTCGCAGCCACAACTTGCTCAGTCACCCAAAGTGAGAGATCAGAATCAGGAATTCCCTCTTAGGATCAGACAGCCATGGTTGCTTAGAAGTTTCTCTGATCTTTCCGATGGACTTTCTCATTGGCACATGTCTGTCTCTCTGAGGGAGGGACTCTTTTATCTAGGAAGGTTGGACCTGAAGTCAAGGATAAGATTTAAAAAGGGCATTGCCTGGGTTGATTGAACTTGTGGTATTTTTTTTTTTTACTTTCAAGCAATATTACAATCAAGCCATTCACCTTACTCCTTATTGACAAGAAGCACCCTAATTTTACTGGAGCTCTAAAGCAAATAATAAGGACTATACATCCATTTTCCATCAAACATGTCTTTAAGGCTCCATTTACACAGGACGCTGTTTCAACCTCCCCTGAACGTTTTATCTTGACAGCTAGAAACCGGCGTCTAAAACGTGTTTTGCAATGCCACGTTTAGCCGCGTTCGCGTCTAGGAGCGTTTTTGAAAAAAATAATATATATATTTTAAATGGAATTGCCTGTAAACGAGACGGTCCTAGATGCGAATTACCATGTTTAGGCACATTTAGCGGTGTTTACAAGCTGTTTGGCATTTCAAATGCCTCTGAACTGCTGTCTAAACCCATTTTTTTTGCGTTCCAAAAAAAGCCTCTACAATCAACTGCCTGGAAATGACCTTAAACGACCCTGTGTAAATGTACTGATAAGATAACATAGAAGAGAGTTCAGGGGCAGCTGAAAAAAATGCCCAAAATGCCTCTAAACATCCGTTTACCAGCAGCAGTGTAAATGAGGTATAAGGCATATACCTAGGCAGGATCTTTACCTGCTGGGCATGTCCAAACTAACTGTGGAAATAAACTGGAATCTTCTTGGAGAGGACATGTTTAAGTCATAAATATCACATTCTTAACAACTTCGCTGCTGTTTCCATGCTCGCTATTAACTTTCCCATATCCTCTGCAATGCCTATTAATGTTCCTCTTTCCCAGTGTGAATCTTTGAAACAACTGTTCTTATTTCATTGGGCCTCACATTCCCTACTGTACCTCGGAGTGACATCAACTCTTACTATCACCACTTTTTTCAATATAAATATCTCCGTGTGTGACAAGGCTCCATAATACACTTATGGTATGGAAGTCATATCCTATTTCTTTTTTAGAGAGAGTCACTGATGAACATTTTGCCAAAACTTTTGTACTTTTTTTAGAGGCCTTCCTATCACTTTCCCTAAACCGTTTATAGGTAAGTTTCAAAGCAACACTATTAAATGTATCTGTTATGCCAAACGACCTAGGTTCTCTAAACAGGTCTTATACCCTTCCCGACATAAGAGGAAGTCCAGACTTGCCTAATTTCTGGTTATATTATCTGGCTGCTAGATTCTCCAAACTCACCCAGGGGAACATTGTACATTCCAAAGTACTTTGGATTAAATTTGAGGCCTGTTCGGTACACCCATATTAACTACAGCCTTTCCTGTTGATGGTTATTTTTCTTGGTGGAAGACCAATAACTTGGTTACATTATTTGCACTGACTGACAATACCTCTTTTATCACGTTTGAGAAGCTCTGCCAATCCAAAATATTCCTAAACAGGAACGCTTGCGTTACCACCAGATAGGTTACTGCAGACATTATTACTCTGCTAATCATGCCATTACTCCTACCTCACATAAATCCTTTTATGAACGAATGTGCAGAGCCTCTTCCAGAGGGAAGGTTTAATCTCTGACATGTATAGTGGTCTAGTTAATTGTTTGGGCCCTGAATTCTTTCCGTACATGCATAAGTGGAAAGCAGATTGTAACCTTCCATGCTCCCCACAGGATTGGAATGATATAACGCTCTTGCACTAAATTGCTCACAGTTAGAGAAACAGCTCTCTTGACAAGGTGGTACTATACCTCTGATAGACTTCATGGTATTTTTCTGAATTCTTCAGCTCTCTGTGTTCAGGGCTGCCCCTCCCAGGGTATTATCTCCCATTATATCATAAGTTTTGGTCCTGTGATGTGTTGTAACAAGTGTGGCGCAAGGTTAACAAAATTGCTTCTAGAATCTCTGGTCAGGTACTTCAACTGACCTCTTCTAAATGTGTGCTGTTTTTGCCGGTTTTGGGTGTTACATGTCATAAGGGATGATTTATACATACTTTTTGGGGTTGATTTACTAAAGGCAAATCCACTCTGCACTACAAGTGCACTTGGAAGTGCTCTGCAAATGCACTTGGAAGTGCAGTCGCTGTAGATCTGAGGGGAAGATCTGAAATGAGGGGAATCTCTGCTGATTTTATCACCCAATCTTGTGCAAGCCAAAATGCTGTTTTTTATTTTTCTTGCATGTCCCCCTCAGATCTACAGCGACTTCACTTCCAGGTGCATTTGCAGTGCACTTCCACGTGCACGTGAAGTGCACTTGTAGTGCAGAGTGGATTTGCCTTTAGCAAATAACCCCGGATGTGTTGCAGGCATTTGGGCCACAGCCCTTCAGTGGAAGTCTGATGTTGTCCCATTTTCTCTTATAACTGAAAGAATTGACCCTGTGATGTTGATAGAGAGGATACATCATATGCTGTTTAATACTATGCACATATTTGATGCCAAGTGGGACCTGAGGAAAGCTTCCTGCCATTTATTTTTATAGGATTTATCTGTGTAGCTATATTGTAATATGGCTGAAAGGTTTGTTACATGATTCTTATTTTCTTTGTTTGTGGTACTTCTTTCATTTTTGGTGTATTGATCTGATGGCTTTTACTACTGTTTAGTAGTTATACTGTGTGGACTGTCATCTTGATCAATTTTTTTTTTTTTTTTTTTATGGAAGCTTCATATTTTTTGGGGGATGATTGTATGCTGATGACCTACTCTTGGTATTTGTGATTTACATTTAACTTACAAATAAATATAGTTTGTAAACAAAAAAAAAAATTAAAGTGAATTATATGAGATAGATAGATAGATAGATAGATAGATAGATAGATAGATAGATAGATAGATAGCGCAATTGGATATACAGTAGGAATATAATATGACAACAGAAACTGCCTAACTGAGTTTACTGCTCACATTTCATACACTAAAAAAAAAAGTAAATTATTAATGCAAGTTAGCTTTGTGATGCACTGCAGCCATGCGAAAGCTCTATCAACTATAAGAGAGAAGTCAGAGCTTCGAAAAAGGTGTTTGACTATAGGAACTACTCCTTTCAGCACTCAAAGTCTCACAATTACTGCCACTAATGTAAGCAGAGCATTTATTTTTATGAATATTATGATGAAATTATTTAGTTCAGTTCAGTAAGGTGTGGAAGAGAGGACTGAGAATGTGCAAAGTACAGTACCCCATAGCAACCGATCAGATGTCAATTTACTTAATTTGTGTTAGCTATAAGATGATTCCCCATTGGGAACTACAGGCAACTGTATTTTGCAGTGCTTTATTGAATAAACACCTTTTTTTGAGAGATTGCAGTTGTATTTTCAACCAACAACTCACATTGATGCTTATAGCCTGTGGATAATTTTGATTTATCAATAGGACTTGTTTAAGGGTCTGAATAATAAAATAAATACCGGTAAATAAAAATAGTTATCATTGCTCCACTTTTCCCTTGATGTCTAACCATAAATGGATAAAATAAAATTTCCTATATCTACATTGGAAATATTTTTAAAATAGAATTACATAGAATAATATACAATTGATATGTGTTTTTGTTTGTATTTCTGTTTAACTTGTTATTTGGCATGTGCAATGCAATATCTAGTAATAAAAATTCATAAACATACCAGTGTTACCAATAATTTCTTCCCAAGGACGATCTGCCAGGATATTTATTTGTAAAGGTGAAATCAATGGTGTTAGTGACCAGAGGCGAACGGTGGAGTCCCGGGAGCAAGATGCCATGGTGAATGGTCGATTAGGATGGCAGGTTAAGCCTGCAAAGCAATGTATTATGGATTAGTAACTGAAGTTTGTAGACATTGGTCTATCTGAGGTGCAATGCATGATTTAAGACTGCAGACAACACTTTGACCTTGCGCTTGCTTTTAGCTATTGGTCATAACCAAATAATAAGGTCACAATTTCAGTCTTCAGAAATACGCTTTTGAGCCTTTCTGACCTTCAAACATCTGTCAATAGTTGAGATCTCAATCATTTTTTTTAGCAAGGCTTTGGCTTCTTTTGTCATCATGTTGTGATGGTGTTGGTAAATATCCTGCTAAAGTTAAAAATGGGGTTCTTGTACTAAATAGAAGGCAGATACGCATTTCCTTATACTGACGGAACCCAAGGAGGTTCATCTTGGAGCTGCTCCAAGCACATTAAACCACACTGAGGTTATTATTCTTTTAGCTGACCTTGGAACACTGGATTAGACAAGAAAGACCTTCGGTATCATAGGTGGTCTATTCAGAGTATATCTAAAGCTAAAACTGTTTTTAAAATCTTGGATAGTGTAGAGGAGGGTTAAAACCACTGCCCGTTTTTTGCCATCTGTGTCTCATTAGGGAGACTTTCTTTCACTTTCTATTCTGTAAACTCAATAAAGCATAGGAAGATATCTTTCCAATGTGAGGACATGTACTTGTATAAGGCATAGTTCTCTCTTTCCTGTCTCTGTGCTATAGCTGTTCTCCAATAAATCAAGAAGACTCAGCCATGTGTCCAGCAACATTTTGATAACAGTCATAGCTGCAGCAGCTTTCAAATAGAAAACCACTGTGATAAATGGAGAAAATGTGGAAAATTGAACCTTGGTTGAAAAACGAGGAATATTAAGCAAATATTAGAAAATACACCTCAGATGTGTGATGTATTTGACAAACGACATACTGTTTAAGAAAATCAGTGGTAAGAAAGAATAAAACTGGCTGTAGGACTAAAATTACAAATGCCCAGATATTGTGGTGTAAAAAATAACCTACCATATACATCTGCCCCATGGTCATATACGGTGTCCAGACACGTCCCATCCCTTGTATCCCAGACTCGAATTGTATAATCCCAACTGCCAGATATTAAAAGGTATGGAATCTCTGTATTCCACATTAATCCTCGGACTGGAGCTGTGTGGCCGCTTAGAACATTTATGCAAGCATCTTGTGTGTAGTCCCAGATCCTCACAGTTCTAAAAACAAAAGAACAATTTCATTAAATGATGTCTGTGGTCACAGCATACACATTCATTTTATAACATCAGCATTGTAATATCAAGACAAACAATAGCTATTTTTGGCAATCCAATAAATCCAATATAAGCTTACTTGAAAAATCTCCTTTCATGTTGTGAGTTCTGCCTGTCTGTTGATCATCTCTTTCCACAACTTCCTGGATTCCCTGCATGCTTTGCAGTTTCTCATCTGATGTTTACTTTGAATTTCTAAGGACTACATATCCCATGGTACCTTGCTGCCTGCCTGCAAGCTGTGATTACTGACTCCGACTCCTGAAACTCCTCCGCTCAGCGCCTCTGTAATTCAGAAGGCAGGCTCTGTGAGTTCTGTGACACAGCAGTGCCTACTCACAGGACATAGTGAATGTCACAGATCTCAATTAAGTAAATGTTTGAGGAGCTCCACAAAGTAAGTTTATAGACTTCAGCATCATTCAGATTATGAGTAGGCTAGAAATAATGATAATGTGATTTCAAATTTTGATCATACAAAACCATTTTTTTGCCAACCCATAATTATGAAAAAGCAGGAGATAAGGTGACATTTGGTAGCATTGTCCTAAACATTGTCTACTGTATAACTGAGCACTTAAAAATGTTTTTCTTTCACATCCCATATGGTAAAACTGAGCATTAAATAAATAAACCTGTAAATAATATATCCATTTCACGACCACCCCATAGCAGATCTACTGCTACAGGGTGGCCGTTTTGTGCAGTATCACATATAAATGATTCTGCACTTTCGACTAGGGGGCGCGTGCCGGTGGCGCACCGCTTTTGCTGTGATTAGTCACAGCAGAAGCCAATCAGCGGGTGCTGGCAAATGGATATCCACCAGCCGATTGTTGGGAACAGAGGCTGGATGGAGCACTGGCTAGGCATACATCTAACCCTTTGATCGCCCTAGATGTTTAACCCCTTCCCAGCCAGTGTAATTAGTACAGTGAAAATGTATATTTTAAGCACTGATCACTGTATTAGTGTCACTGGATCCCACAAGGTGTCAAAAGTGTCAGTTAGTGTCCGATCGTTCTCCGCAATATCGCAGTCCCGCTATAAACCGTTGATCGCCACCATTACTAGTATAAAAAAATGTAAAATTCCAATATATATCCCATAGTTTGTAGACACTATAACTTTTGCGCAAACCAATCTTTATACGCTTATTGGGATTTTTTTACCCAGAAATATGTAGCAGAATACATATTGGCTTAAATCTATGAAGAAATGTGATTGATTTTTTTTATTGGATATGTTTTATAGCAGAAAATACAAAAATTATGATTTTTGGTCAAGAATGACTTGTCAGTGACATTATTAACGAGACACATCCACTTAGCATTGCTATACATACAAACGCATATGGTAAACCCTATGTGTAAATAGCGCTTGCGATAAAATGATAAACTGATGTTGTTAGTGATGAAAATAATAATTATTGTACAATTCCTAATGTATTTGGCATGTGGTCCCAAGTGCACAGCTGTAACCACCTATCTTCCATCAATCAATATCATGTGCAAAAAAAAACAATATCATATAGAATAAAATTGTTCCTAATACATATAAAATGTATTTAAACTTCAAACAACCAATGATATCAACTATTGTGTAGATAACAATATGTGCAAAAATAGTAGTATGTGCAAAATAGCTCAGCCCCAATCAATAAATGAAATACTGTGCAAACATGCAATCTTCAACGTGAACATAAAGTGCCTTGTGCTTTTCTTCTTAAATTGTCTCCAGTGTCACCAATCCACTGTGTATATGGTAAAAATCCATACTCACCAGAGGTAGTTGACCCACTTAGCATTGTAGGCAATTTTGTTTTACATTTTTTTCAATTCACAAAATGAAGCATGGGGCTGTACGTTTTGTGAATGGTCAGGAAGATATCTGCTACTTTGTCACATATACTTGTACATCATTTCTAAAGCCTCATGCACACGGGCGTTTGAAAAACGAGCTGTAAAAAGCTAGTTCTGACACCAGGAAAAAGCAGCTGTAAAAATGTGCTTTTAGTAGCTTTTTGCATTGGCGTTAATGCACGTTTAGCTGCGCTAGCTTTCAGCAGCATTTCTCTGCCTCTATTCAAAATCAATGGTTCCCTATGGGAGCCCATTTATTTGAATAGAAGTCGCACCAGAAGTTGGATCATGATGATCCGACTTGCGGTGCGACTTGTATGCTGAGGATCTTGAAGCGGAACCCCCCACCAACATGAAAAAAAAAATTGGCGTGGGGTTCCCCCCAAGAGGCCCCAGACCCTTCGGTCTGGTATGGATTTTAAGGGGAACCCCCACGCCAAAAAAAATGGTGTGGGGCCCCCCTCAAAGTCCATACCAGACCCTTATCCGAGCATGCAGTCCGGCAGGTCAGGAAAGGGTGAGGATGAGAGAGCGCCCCCTCCCCACCAAACCATACCAGGCCACATGCCCTCAACATGGGGGGGTGGGTGCTTTAGGACAGAGGGGGCCCTGCACCCCCATCACAAAGCCCCTTGTCCCCATGTTGATGAGGACAAGGGCCTCTTCCCGACAACCCTAGCAAGAGGGCCCCCAGATCCCGCCCCCCACCCTATGTGAATGAGTATGGGGTACATTCTACCCCTACCCATTCACCAAAAAAAGTGTCAAGTAATAAAAATAATACACAGGTTTTTAAAGTAATTTATTAAATCAGCTTCGGCGTCTTCTCCCTCTCCGGCGATGTCTTCTCCCTCGGCCGGTTCTTCTCCCCTCTCCGGTTCTTCTCCTCTCTGTGCTGTCTTCTCCCTCTTCTACCGAGTCTCCTCTCTCCGCTGTCTTCTCCATCTTCTGCCGGGTCTTCTCTCTCCGTTGTCTTCGCTTGCTATTCTTCCTTTGTGGTTGCCTTAACACGCTCTCCGAGTGTAATGCTAGGTCCGCTGTGTGCCAATAGTTATATAGGCAGGGGACGGGGCCACCCGGTGACATCATCCAGAGGCCCCGCCCAATTGTGATGTCTCCCGGTGCATGATGGGACGATGACGTTACAAGGGGGCGGGGGCCTCCGAGGAAGAGCAGAGGGAGAAGACCGTGGAGAGAGAAGACACGGTAGAAGAGGGAGAAGACAGCGGACAGAGAAGACCCGGCAGAAGAGGGAGAAGACAGCACAGAGAGGAGAAGACTTCGCTAGAGTAGAGAGAAAAGCCAGAAAGAGAGAAAACGGCAGAGCTGATTTAATAAATTACTTTAAAAACCTTTGTAGTGTTTTCATTTTTTGACACTTTATTTTGGTAAATGGTTAGGAATACAATGTACCCCGTACTCATTCACATAGGGTGGGGGCCGGTATCTGGGAGCCCCCTTATTATAGTGGCTTCCAGATTCCGATAAGCCCCCTGCCTGCAGACCCCAACAACCACCGGCCAGGGTTATTGGGAAGAGGCCCTTGTCCTCATCAACATGTGGACAAGGTGCTTTGGGGTGGGGGGCGCAGGGCCCTCCTGCCCCAAAGCACCCACTGAGGGCATGTGGCCTGGTATGGTCCAGGAGGGGGGGGCTCCTTCGCCCCCCCCCCCTTTTCTGACATGCGGGACTGCATGCTCGGATAAGGATCCGGTATGGATTTTGGGGGGACCCCAAGCCAATATTTTTTGGCGTGGAGGTTCCCCTTAAAATCCATACCAGACCGAAGGGTCTGGTGCCTCTTGGGGGAGAACCCCACACCAATTTTTTTTCATTTTCAGCTTTTCCTGTTGTCTGTTAACATTTGATATGAAACCTACCCGTCATCTGAACCACTGCAGAGGATTCCTTCTCTAAGAGGAGACCACCGAACGTGGAAAACTTTTGCTGTATGTCCAGTAAAAACCTTCAGAGGCTGGTCAGAGCTGGTGGCTAAATAATAGACTCTTACATTTTTATCTTCACATCCAGTTGCAATCATATCTCTGTACAATGGGAGTAAAGCAAAACAATTACAGGCACAAATTCAGAGCATTTAAACTTCTGTAAGATGATAAAGAATTTAGACAATGTGAGATAAGGGTGTAAATATTATAGACCTCAGTGTGGCACCACAGGACAAACAGAATGACCTGTACTGACCTACCTTGACTGTACTCCACTGAACTTTCACCAGGTTACTAGATCCCAAGTGACCACTATAGTTAGGCTGAGGCCAGGCCCACTTTGCCTTCAGTTCCTCAACAGTTGTTGAGGCTCAACTGACCATGCAAACCTCTAACAAGGGTACCATGGAGGCTTTCCAGCAATTCTATAGTAGACTTTAATAAAACGCCTGCTATATTTGAACCCAATGGTCTTGTACACTATTTGGATTCTATCCTGCTCCCTAGTCTCTCCTGAGAGCATCGGAAATTCTTAGACTCAGATATCTCAACAGAGGAAATTGATCACGCTCTTTCCTCATTTTCCAAACCTAAAACTCCTGGCCTAGATGGATTCCCTATTGTATAGTACATTTTTTACAAAGGGTGTTTGGTTCCCAGGCTGCTGTCTCTCTATGGGGAAGTACTAAAGCAGGGTCTACTCCTGCCCTCACTGAGAGAAGCTTTAATTGTTCTAATTCCCAAAACAGATAACAATGCCCTGAGTTTATTCCAGGGAGATCCGAAAACATATCTGCTGACTCTCTACAAACCTTCAAATCTCAGCCCCCTGCTCTTAGGGCTGTCCTGGCTTTGAATACCCACAAAACTTTCAACTCTATTGAATGGCCCTAAATGGCTATATGACCCAAGTGCTGCGGAGCCTTGGGTTTGGTAATACATTTATATTTTTGGTACAAATTTTATACAACCATCCTACTGCCCAAATCAGAATTAACAATAATGTAGCTGACCCATTCCCCAGGTACAGATGTGCAAGACATGAATGCCCCCTCTCCTTTCTCCTGTTTGTCCTGGCCATAGAGCCTCTAGGAGCATAGATTAGTTGTACTCCATTGATCACAGGTATCCATGTGGGTACACTGGAAGGCAGAGTATCTTTGTACTTAAATACTCTATGTAACATGAGGGTCCCCAAGGAATTCACCTAATTTGCAGAGCTTTTATCTCACTTCCTGTTTAGCTATGGGTCACTGTCTTTCCTCTTTATAGAAAAAAACATATGAGGCCAGAGGATGCCCTGCTAAAAAAGAGTTATGAGGATTGGGTACCGTGACTCAACAGCTTCAACTCTTCTGGGAAGGCTGTCCACAAGGTTTAGGAGTGTGTCTATGGAAATGACCATTCTTCCAGAAGCGCATTTGAAAGGTCAGGCACTGATGTTGGACGAGAAGGTTTCGCTTGCAGTCTCCACTCTAATTCATACCAAAGGTGTTCTGTCGGGTTGAGGTCAGGACTCTGTGCAGGCCAGTAAAATTCCTCCACCCCAAACTCACTCATCCATGTCTGTGAGTTTGGGGTGGAGGAACTTGACTGGCCTGCACAGAGTCCTGACCTCAACACGATAGTACACACTTGAGAAGAATGGTCACACATTCCCATAGACACACTCCTAAACCTTGTGGACAGCCTTTACAGAAAGAGTTGAAGTGGTTATAGCTACAAAGGGTGAGCCAATTCAATATTGAACTCTATGGACTAAGACTGGGATGCCATTAAAGTTCATGTGCATGTAAACACAGGCGTCCAAATACTTTTGACAGAAATACTTTTTTATAAGACATGGATAATTGTACTATGTAATGGGGAACCTAGATTTGCTAAAAAAAAAAAAAAAAAATACAATAAAAATTAGGGGAAAATGTCACAGCATGTCCCCAGGGGTCTGCAATATTTATGAACTGATCAGCGGCGGCTCCTCCATAGAGGGCGCTAGTGCATGGCCCTCCCCCTGCTGATCCTTCTCAAAATATATATATATATATATATATATATATATATATATAGTACGCCGGTATATGGCTGCCCGGCTTTTTTTGGGAGATTTGCTCTCAGCTGACAGCAATTCCCAAAGCCCATTGGTCAGCCATTAAAGTGTATAGATGTGCGCCAGCCAGGCGCACATCTACACATTGATTGGCTCTGGCCTCAGTTACTGTCCTCCAGGGGGGCGGGACTGGCAGACGTGCTGGTGCTTGGACTGCACGCACGCATGCCTGTGATCCCGCCGACCGAGGAAGAAAGAGCAGACTGACGAGTCCCTCTGAGGCAAGTAATGCTGTGCTGCTGGGCTCTGCATACCTGTCTACTGACAATAACTATGTACTGGCAATACCTGTGTACTGGCTGGCTGCAATACCTGTGTACTGGCAATACCTGTGTACTGGCTGGCAGCAATGCCTGTGTACTGGTAATAACTGTGTACTGGCTGGCGGCAATACCTGTGTACTGGCTGGCGGCAATAACTGTGTACTGGCAATACTTGTGTACTGGCTGGCTGCAATAACTGTGTACTGGCAATACCTGTGTACTGGCTGGCGACTATGCCTGTGTACTGGCAATACCTGTGTACTGGCAATACCGGTGTACTGGCTGGCGGCAATACCTGTGTACTGGCAATACCTGTGTACTGGCAATACCTGTGTACTGGCAATACCTGTGTATTGGCTGGTGGCAATACCTGTGTACTGGCTGGCGGCAATAACTGTGTACTGGCAATACCTGTGAACTGGCTGGCGGCAATAACTGTGTACTGGCTGGTGGCAATAACTGTGTACTGGCAATAACTGTGCACTGGCAATACCTGTGTACTGGCAATAACTGTGTGCTGGCAATACCTGTGTACTGGCTGGTGGAAATAACTGTGTACTGGCAATACCTGTGTACTGGCTGGCGGCAATAACTGTGTACTGGCAATACCTGTGTACTGGCTGGTGGCAATAACTGTGTACTGGCAATAACTGTGTACCGGCAATAACTGTGCACTGGCAATACCTGTGTACTGGCAATAACTGTGTGCTGGCAATAACTGTGTACTGGCTGGCGGCAATACCTGTGTACTGGCAATAACTGTGTACTGGCAATACCTGTGTACTGGCTGGCGGCAATAACTGTGTACTGGCAATACCTGTGTACTGTCCATAACGGTCACGTGTCAATAACGGCCATGTGTCAATAACGGTCATGTGTCAATAACGGTGGTCGGTCATGTGTCCATAACGGTCATGTGTCAATAACGGCGGTCGGTCATGTGTCCATAACGGTCATGTGTCAAT
>BLSH010413474.1:332641-388054 GCA_018402905.1 Glandirana rugosa | reverse complement strand
TATTTTTCTTATTCTTTACATTAGCTCGTGACGGTTTAGTCATGGTGTAGGGACATTACATTGTTATTCTTTACTATAGACACACCCCATCTTGGGGCAGGGGTGTCTCTACTTATTACCCTGAAAATTGCCATGACCAAAAGAGAGAGACTTACTAGTCTGACTGTATATACTATAAAATTGTTTTAAATTATAATCATTTGTTGTATAATTTTAGCAGTCAAATCTTTTCTTATGTATTTATGTTTCAGCTTAAGAACAGATACGTATCCCACACCTATCAGTCACTGGAGTTTACCACTATCCCGTCGACTGAGAGCATATGGACCAATTTTGGTCACTGTACTGTATTGTCCAGTTATTCGACTTTGTATTTATGTATTCTTTTCTAAACTGACGATTTTAATATGTTGTTTACTAATATTAAATTTTGTTAAAATATCATATATGTCAGTCTGATCATTCAGAGAGAGAAAACCAGTACCGTTAAAAGTCCCATTATTCATCTCTGTGGGGACGGGGTTCTACCCCACACAGATATCATTTCTTATTGTTACATTACAGGGATGTGGTACTGATTTGGCAGTGCTCGATTACATTTCTTATTCTTTTTATACTATATTAGTTGTGGATTATGCTTCTGGTTTGCCCAACAGAGTGAGATCTCAGTTTATTTTTCTTGTAAACACTCTTTTTTTGAAAAATGTCAAACATTCAAACAGAACAAAACTGAATCTGATGTGCTACTTAAAAATTAAATTTGGCAATGGTTATTAAAAAAAAAACACTGCATACCAAGTCCCGCAAGAAATCCCACTTCTTAGCACCCATGTCATAAAGGCCAACTCCTCCATCCATGAAGCAACAAACGGCATGACCAGGAGGCAGTGAGAAGGCGTGGTTCTGTGTCAGCGTGGGAGGGGGGACAGCCTCACTAGTGGATGATGTGTGGTGGTTCTTCGTAGGGGATTGTGCTAAAAATGCTCATTAGAGGGAAAAAACAAACAAACAAGATATTTATCACTCTGCAAAGTATAAAGCTGTGTCTAGACTGTATATTTGTGAAGAGTACAATAGAATAGTACAATAACCAATTTATTAAACGGTACTCCTCCTTTGGTCCTCTCTTAATTTCTGTAACATGTATCAGAGGAATTTACTAAAACTAGAGCAGACAGAATCTGGAGCAGCTGTGCATGCCAACCAATCATCTTCTAACTTTCATTATTAAAGCTTAACTGACTGAGCTGAAGTTAGAAGCTGATTGGCTACTATCCACAGTTGCTCCAGATTCTGTTTGCTCCAGTTTTGGTAACGTCTTCCCAATGTGTATATCGTTTTGAATTTGTATATATATCAAGCTTATAAAAATATGAAATGTTATTAATTAATATATAATATTATTATATTAAATGGGGTTGATTTACTTAAACTGGAGAGTGCAACATCTGGTGCAGCTGTGCATGGTAGCCAATCCGCTTCTAACTTCAGCTTGTTCAGTTAAGCTTTGACAATAAAACCTGGAAGCTGATTGGTTTCTATGCAGAGCTGCACCGGATTTTGCATTCTCCAGCTTTAGTAAATCAATGTCAATATATAATTAAGATAAAAAAAGACACAAAAAAAAATTCAAATACATATTATAAAAAAATCCTTTTTACATATGCATCGGTATAAAAAACAAACTAAATAACAATTATGCATTTTAATATACCTGCACCAAAACATAATAATAATGAAAACAGCCATTTAGTAGCTGAAGCAGTTTTAACATGATTTTACTGCCAAAGTTGACCTTTATACGACATTCCCAAAACTTTACAGACTGTTATTAAATGACAGTTATCTTTATACTGTATTATGTATGTGTTAACGCAAGACAGGTAAAGGAAATACACAGCACTGAATAGAATTGAATTCAGTGCATGACTTGGGGCATTATAAATAGAAATATGTGTACTTCTTTGCAATGTTGTAAGCAATAGGATGCTAATGAAAACTTTGTGTTATTAAAGCAAACTTGTCAGTTCTCTAAAAAACTCATAATATCAGTTCCCTGCAATAGGAAATGTATTACTGCATACTGCATTTCGACCCTTCCGGGAGTGTTAGATGCCTCTGTTTCCCACTGCGCACCGTCTTTCCACCTCTACACCACTGCAGGACAGTGATTGCATGGGTTTGGAGGATGAAACTACAGAACAAGGCAGGAGACAGGCATCCAACATTCCTACATATAGGTTAGCAAAGCAACTTGCTTTTTAAAAAGGTCAGAAAAGGCAATATTGATATTTTCCCCAGAGCAGGTTTTGTATAAACTTCACTCTGGTTACTGTGAATTACTCAGAAAATGCTAACAAGGCATGAGGTTCCAAGTCCTTAAAGGGGTTGTAAACCCTCAAAGTTTTTCACCTTAATGCATTCCATTGGCTCCCGCTGCTGTCAATCAAATCCAGTGATGCGGGAGTCGGGGGGCGGGGCCGAGTCCTGTTGTCTCTGTGAATGGACACAGCAGCGGGACTCGGGAGCACGCCCGCACAAGTGCCCCCAGGGAAAGCGCTTCTCTGAGGGGGCACCCGAGAAGAGGAGGAGCCAGGAGCACCGCTAGGGGACCTCAGAAGAAGAAGATTGGGGCCACACTCTGCAAAACCCTTGCACAGAGGAGGTAATTATAACATGTTTGTTATTTAAAAAAGAAAAAAAAAACTAACCTTTACCTTTAAAGCTGAAATTAAAAAAACATTCCTATAGTTTTAGTCAGCTACTTATAATGAAGGATGTCCCTGAATGCTGGAGAAAGCTTCACTACAGGGATGCCCCATCCTATTCCTGGCTCTCACCTTTCTTGGCTGCAGGGGTTAAAGTGGTTGTAAAGTCCCCCCCCCCCCCCCCAAAAACAAAAATACCTGCAAAGCAAAGGCATAATGAGCTAGTACACTAGCCCATTATGAAATACCTTGAAACGAAGCTGTTGCAGCGGTCTCGGCACACCGCTGTGACCGGCAACATCCTTCTTCCGGGTCTGCGGCTCCATCCAATCACAGCGCGGGCTCCAGCGATGTGATTGGCGGAGCCGCGCTGACATCACTGCCATGCATGCGCACGGGAGCCGTCATTTACGGCACATCAACAGAAGAAACGGTTCTTCAGTGCGCATGTGCCGATGACATTGGCAAATGCTGATTCAGGGAATATCTCCTAAACTGTGCAGGTTTAGGAGATATTCCTGGGACCTACAGATAAGCCTTATTGTAGGCTTACCTGTAGTTTAAAATGGTTGTCATGAGTTGACAACCACTTTAATAGCTTTATGTCTGCTGTGAAGCTACTGTGAAATGGCATTTCCAGTGGGCTGGTTGGTGGCCCCACTTACTTTTTATTTGCATGTAACATCAGAAGGTTCCTTATGGGCTGAGGGGCTGAGGTTCCGTATTTTTAAGGGTCCTTTCACGTGCACGGACCGCTCTTGTCTGCCTGTCAGTTTTCCAGGCGGACCTGGGCGGACACTCCATTCTCCTCTATGGAGCGACGGATGTCAGCAGTGACATGTCCACTGACATCCGTTACGCTAAATACAGGCGGATGGAAACCCTATTTTTTTGTTATACTGTATATGTATTTTCTGCTTTTACTCTTCGTAGGAGATACTCACTTTTTTTCTTGGGAGGAGAGTTGAGGACATGTAATGCATGGAAACCAGTCTTCTTTAATTTAAAATTATCTATAGGTGTTGTCTTTGAAACATTCCATACCCGTAATACACCAACCTGGGAATCTAAACATAACAGAAAAGTGTGAAACAGATAAGCCATTACAGCACAACATATACAGTATGTCACTATTTTTTACTAATAAGTTCCTCAATGACATTATACGTATGTTCCATTGTAGGCATTCTGTATATCTGGGAAAAACCAAAAACATTTTAAATACATCTCTGCAATGCATGCACATTTCCCCATGGTTTGTCTCTTTAAAAATGATGTGAGCTTGTACCTCCCAGTGCCTCTATGTAGAAGTATATTTTGAACACGTACCTTGTAAAACAATCCATTCAGTTTAAAATAGAAATTAAAGGCAAAATGTTTGTACAGTATATACTATTATATTAAAAAATACTATAAATACCTTTTTTTGGATAAAAAAAAATTATCACATAATCTCTGTTCTTAGCTGATCACCTAATCTCTGTTTTTAGCTGCATAAGGGGCTTAGAGAGGTGTGGGTGGAGGAACAGCAGTAGACTAATCTTCCCAGTAAATGGCTGTGCTGGGGGAGGGGCATGTCAGCAGAAGTCTGATCATTGGAGGACAGGCAGGCCATGCTCCCAGCACAGCCAGAAAACTGACCAAGCCGAGATAGGTGTGCTCTCATGCCTAATCTGGTCACTTTGAAACCCTCGGCTCTAAGGAAAAAAGGGAGTTGTCTCCCGTAACACGTCAGCTTGCCAACTACAGTGATTTGGGTGTCCACCATGCCGGAGTTGTGATTTGATGTGTTTTTGATCTTCTCATGTTTTTGAGTATGTTTTTGCCTTTTTTAATACATGGGAAATGGTGTTGGAGGTAATGCACTAGGCGTTTGCACCCTCCTTTGTTTCTTTGAATTCACTGCCTGTCTACATGCATGTGCTCCAATAATGGCTTTGCTCAGAGTGGGCTTTCTGAAAGTGACAATGGTGGAACATTCCTGTGCAATGAGTGCTGGCATGGCCATTTATAGTCACCATAACTGCATGTGACAGGGTAACAGAAAAACATTTGGGAGATGGGCTCAGAACAATGTCACCCTGTAACAGGAAGTGCAAGTTTACATAAAATATTAGGTTTACATGCACTTGAAAGTCCAGGGAAAAATAAGCATTTAAAATCTGCTGGTACTGTATACAAAGAGTTACGTTTTACAAATCACTGGGTCACTGAGCGCTGATATTAAAGCTTTTTCTATACTGCAGGGCTCCGAGAGGAGAAATATGGCTCTCCTACACAGCAGCCGCACTTCCTGCCCCGCCCATTCACAGAAATCTTTGAATATTGTAAATGGGATTACAGAATGGAAAGTGTTCTGTGATTGCACAAAGTAGAGGAGGGCTGGGCAGTGCAGCTGCAAATGACGCTACAGGTGCTGTGTAGGACACTCATGGCTGGGGTATCGGAAAACCAAAAGAATAGCAATAGCTATACTATGGGCGCTCAGTGAAATAGTAAATTACCCCCAGCGTCACAATGGGGGATCAGGGATGAGCAAGGCTGCTACATTAATAATATGTTACAACCTAAATACAGATGTAACGCAACATAAAGGTGAACTTATCCTTTAGAAACGTTTTTTTTTCTGGAGTTCTTCCTTATGGCCTCAGTAACAATAGTAGCATGTAACAGCATTAATACTGAATTGTGCAGTGTACTAATATTGGTAGATGTTAAGGGACAGGTGACACTATTTGCATAGAAACAACTTCTGGCTCCTATGTGCAAAGCGTTGACCTGCATAGTGAAAGGAAACAGGTAAGTGCATTTTGTAAGTTTAGTTTGTTGGAAACACATCTTAACCGTTGTAAATCATCATAAGCTGATGAAGTTGATGTCAATGCACATAAATGCACAAAATAGAAGAAGAAAAACACAAATAACTGTCAAAAAAAATGTTTTGCTACGGTCTTCAACTTGCTTTATTGTGCCAAAGAAAACCACTCATGTCGTTATCAAGTCTTCATGGTTTTAAAATCATGATCTTCCATGATCTTTCAAGTACAGCTTTGGAAAATAGAGGAGCTCTTTGGCCTTTTCTGGAAGTTCTAAAGCAGGTATTGTTCCTCATTTTGTCTAAATGTGACAAAAATCAGCCATACAGCAAATGGTCAGATGCTAAATCAAAGTGTTCTGCTAGAAATAGCAGATCTCATTAGTGGAGCTCCCAGAATGGTATAGGGAATTCCATCTCTCAGATGACCGGCCAGAGACAGCAGGTGGCAGACAGATTCGTGTCTCTCTCCCTAACAGTAAGCAAGAGCTAGATGGTAAGACAAATACCGAACAAAAACCTTGGCCAACATACGCTCTAGCTTTGCTAGCCGAAATGATGAACCCAAAACTAGCAAAGAGATGTAACAAAAACGCACAGTAAACACACAACAAAAACATTCATAACTACTTAAGGACCGAGCCTCTTTTTGAGATTTGGTGTTTACAAGTTAAAATCATTTTTTTGCTATAAAATTACTTAGCCCCCCCAAACATTATATATATTTTTTTTTCTAACACCCTAGAGCACATATGTCAAACACAAGGCTCGCGGGCCGAATGCGGCCCTCCAGGCCTTGTCATGTGGCCCTTGCATCCAGTTTTGTAGCTGGAATGTGGCAGAACTTTATTCTTCCACCTCCAAATTTCACCCCTGCAAGGTGAGGCAAAGCCTCCAAAAGAGGGAGGTACTAGAGCCAGGCAAGGGAGGAGAGAGATGCAAAGAAGTTTGGGGGAGGGGGTTAGTGTGTCACACTGTGCATAGCGCACCCCTGAACTTTGTATGTAACGCACTCCTAAACTCTGCACTCTGTACATAGCATAGACCTCGGTTCTGCACTCTGTACATAACGTACTCTTGAACCCAGCACTTTTTATGTATCACACCCCAGATACAACCGGCCCTTTTAGGGCAACCATACTGCTAATATGGCCCTCAATGAAATGGAGTTTGACACCCCTGCCCTAGAGAATAAAATGGCAGTCGTTGCAATACTTTATGTCACACCGTATTTGCACAGCGGTCTTACAAGCGCAATTTTTTTGGGAAGAAATTCTTTTTTTTTTTATTAAAAAATAAGAAAACAGTAAAGTTAGCCCAATTTTTTTCTATATTGTGAAAGATAATGTTACGCCGAGTAAATTGATACCCAACATGTCATGCTTCAAAATCGCACCTGTTGGTGGAATGACGACAAACTCTGGCACTTTAAAATCTCCATCAGTTTTAAAATTTCTACAGGCTACCAGTTTCCAGTAACAGAGGAGGTCTAGTGCTAGAATTATTGCTCTTGCTCTAACGATCGCGGCGATACCTCACATGTGTGGTTTAACACTGTTTTAATATGCGGGCGCGACTTCCGTATGCGTTCGCTTCTGCACGCGAGCTTGGTGGGACAGGGCGCTTTAATTTTTTTTTACTTATTTATTTTACTTTTTATTTATTTTTACACCATCCGTTTAAAAAAAAAAAAAAACTTGGGTCACTTTATACCTATTATAAGTAAGGTAAACATTCCTTGTAATAGAAAAAAGCATGACAGGACCTCTTAAATATGAGATCTGGGGTTAAAAATATAGTTAAAATACAGAAAAATGCAATAAAAAAAATGTAATTTGAAATTTGAATTTAAGAGCATTGAGTCAAATGTCACTTTCTCCCTTCAACGCTATGGAGCCCAGTGGGCTCCATCTTCCGCTTACTCGGCTCACAGGCAGAGGAGAAGGGACCCGATTGTCTCCGCTGGGTCGGGTAAGCGGTGGAGACGATGGAAAAATGGCGGGGCACCTCTCCCACCCCCGATAAAAGAGATCTCACGGCGAATCCTCCGCAAATTTTTATCTGAAAGCGGGCCGCCTGCTGTTTAAAACAATACCGGGGTTATGGTAGATATCTGCTACCATAACACAATGGTATTCAACGGCAAAGTACCGCCCTATAATGACGGCGGGTGGTCCGGAAGTGGATAATTTAAAGAAGTGCAGGTTATCAAAAAAAAATATACATACTCACCTACAGTATATGGCTGCAGCATCAGTCTGATGCTGCAGCTGTCCCCCGCCAGCTCTAAGACTGAGAAATGAGCGATCACATGACCGCTGATCGCTCAGTTCTCGATCTTCACTGAGCATTTTGACTGTCAAAATGGCTTAGTTTCATATCAACTAACAATCATAATAAAAAGAATTGCATTTCAAACAAGTTATCAGTCTGTGGTAGTTTAAAGCAACCCTGTCAAAATGGCAAGAACAAGCAAGACTAAGCCATGCCTGCAAATTAACTGGAAGCTTTAATACTTCTCCTTCTGCTCGTGCCATCACACTATGATGTTCTCAAAAGCAAAGTCTGCTGCAGGAATCAGGATATAAGCTCCTGACTAGATGGTATGGAGTTCCGGAGAGACTGCACAGAGTGTTTCCTACTGTCCACCCCACCAGTTGGCGATGTGGGGAAAACAGGAGAACACTCTATCATATTTTTTGTACAAATCCAACCTTACTGGCAGGATGTATGTGCTTTGATTGAAGATCTTACGGACCTTTCCCATGTTCATGACTCCTGTTTGCTACACCTTAGCCTTCTTTCCAAAGGAAAATATCAACATTCTCTAATAAAACATCTTTTAAACACATGGCGAGGGCCTGCATACCAGCACATTGGAAATCTCCTCCACCCACGGTGCACCATTGAATTAGAACAGTAAAGGATATAATGCACATGGAGGAACTTACAGCTTCCTTGAGAAGACAGGAAGCTCTCTTTATAAAACTTGCAAACAGTGGGCCCACTTCATGTTGACTGCGAGGTATCAGAATTTTCCTTAAAAAATTGTAGACATAGTGGAAGCACATATAGTGATACACAACAGTGTTTTAAAGGTTTCTTCTTCCTTTTTATTTGTCCTTTCAGTTGTTTTCCTCTTTTTCTTGTTTTCTTTTCTTTTCTCACCCCATCCCTTATCCCTCTTAGGTTCCTTCTTCAACAAAAGAAAAAAAACTCTGCAATTGCATCCCCCACACAACCTACATCTTGTACTGCAGAATTTAATCAAATATCCAGTTTTAATCTGTAAAGAGTTCTAAGGTATTGAACTGAGAAGACTCACTGGATATATAACTTGGATATAAGTGGATATAAACCCGATTCATGAAATTTGAGCTGGGCACATAGATCTGCAGTGTTTTGTTATCTCTCTTCAAAGCACTAGTCTGTCTCCTGCTCTGTTCTTCTGTTATCAGTCTAATAATTCCTGACAAATTTTCCGTCATATATGATAAAAACAGTTTGTGTTGGGGAGGTTGCGTTTTGTGTTGGGGAGGTTGCTATAAATAGATTAGCACAGTGCTGAGCATTACAACGGACAGAGCTGAAAGTCTCTACCTATGAGGAGAGGGGGTGTGTGCTTTTCCTCCTCCTTGGCTGTATGCCCAGGCTTCACTGCAGTGCGGAACAGGCAGAGAAAATCTCCTAACATGATGTGCACTTTCTAAACAGTATATAAAGATGAAGACAGCAGCTATATATGTAAAACTTATGTAGGGAGGTTTGTTACATCCATGTGTATCATCTGAGGCTGTTCACTTCACTGGGTATATGTAAGGGTTTACATCTACCTTAAATTGCTTTATCTTGTCTTATTTTTGTATTATTATGTGACAATGGTGCATTAATGGACAATCATATTATATACAGTACATTAGAAATCTATAGTATAAGTGGGCATTATGTGTATTAAGGAATGTGATTGTTTGTAATATTTTAATATAATTTGTTGTTTAACCACTTCCCGCCTGCGTCACATCATATGACGTCGCAGACTTTGAGTGGAGATATCTGAATGGTGCCAGCAGCTACAGGCACCATTCAGATATCGTTTTTTAGTGGCAACACCATAATAACGATCATGGCGGCAATTCAGCTGCTTGATCATTCTTACAGGCAGCTCCGGTGCTTCTCCAGGCCCGCCCATGCCATCAGCGGCTTGGAGAACAGATCCGTCGCCAGCGGAAGTTGATCATAGAGCTGACTGGTGACCAGATGGTCATCAGTCATCTCAAGGCACCTCAGAGGTCCGGGCGCGACATATGACACCACGTCCAGCCAAGTGGACTTAAACAATGCCCAGGGACTCGACTGGAGAGCCCAAGATCGTTTATTTTTTTCTGATCTCAGTCTTTCCAGCCTAGAGGAGAGATGTGGGATCTTATTGACCCCATATGTCTCCATAAAGAGTACCTGTCACTCATTATTCCTATTACAAGGGATGTTTTTTAAAGGGACAGTGTAAAAATAAAAAAATTAAGTTAAAATAAACGATAATAAAAAAAAATGTAAAGCGCCCCCGTCAGCGCGAGCTCACGCACAGAAGCAAACGCATACATAAGTCGCGCCCGCATATGTAAACGGCATTCAAACCACACATGTGAGGTATTGCCACGAACGTTAGAGCGAGAGCAATAAATGTAGCACTAGACCTCCTCTGTAACTCTAAACATGTAACCTGTAAAAAATTTTAAGTCGTCGCCAATGGGGATTTTTAAGTACTGAAGTTTGCCACAAGTGTGCGCAATTTCAAAACGTGACATGTCAGGTATCTATTTACTCGCCGTAACACCCTCTTTCACATTATGCAAAAAAACTGGGCTAACTTTACTGTTTCATTATTTTTTAATACAATTTTTTTCCCAAAATTGAAAAATTAGCACGCAAATACCGTGCGAGATAAAAAGTTGCAATGGCCACCATTTTATTCCCTAGGGTCTTTGCTAAAAAACATATATAATGTTTGGGGGTTATGAGTAATTTTGTAGCAAGAAAATTATGATTTTTACATGTAGGAGCGAAGTGTCAGAATTGGCACGGGAAGCAAATGGCTAAATAAAGAATTTAAAAAAAAAAGCAAAGTTTGCTAAACAAAATCTTCAGTGTTTACACCCAGGTGTCTCCTGCTCTTTGTGGTTTCAACCACTGACCCCAATGCCAGGACACAGAAGGGACATAAGGGCCGACAGAAAGAGTATCCTTGGAAGCAAGTGGGTTTATCAGGGATGTTTGCAGCTTTTACCAGCGTTATAATACCGCAGTTTTTTTCGCGTTTTTAAAGGGCTAGCGTTTTTTTTTTTTTTTCCAATTGGTCTAAAAAGTCCAAAAACATTGGCTATTGACGTTTTTAAGCGTTTCTGGACATTTTTAAGTGTTTGAATGTTTTTACAGCTGAAAACAGTCCCAAAAAACCCTCAGCTCTTGGGTTTTTTTTACAGCTCAAAAACGTCACTGCTAAAAACAGCTGATAACAGCCTGTGTGTGCATGAACACATAGGATAACATGATGGAGGATTTATTGACTGTAGAAAAAAAATGTCTGCAGCTGAAAGCAGCTTCTAAAAAACAGTCAAAAAACGTCCTGTGTGCATGAAGCCTAAAGGCTTTTTTTGGAACGCAAAAAAATGGGTTCAGACACCAGTTCAGAGGCATTTGAAATGGCAAACAGCTTCTAAACGCTGCTAAACGCACCTAAATGCGCCTAAATGTGGTAACTTGCCTCTAGAACCGTTTAGTTTATAGGTGTTTCCATTCTAAAATAAAAGAAAAAAAACTTTTTTTTTTTTTTTTTTTTAAACGCTCCTAGATGTTTTAGACGCCGGCTTCTAGCTGTCAAAAAAAAATGTTCAGGGGAGGTTGAGATAGCGTCCCGTGTAAATGGAACCTAAAAATGTAGCAGTTTTCCACTACTAATCTAGGCCTCATGCACACTGCTGCTGGTAAACGGATGTTTAGGGGCAGTTGGGCATTTTTTTCAGCTGCCCCTGAACTCTCCTCTATGTTATCTTATCAGTACATGTACACAGGGTCGTTTACAATCGTTTCTAGGCAGTTACGTTTAGAGGGTTTTTTTGGAAAGCAAAAAAAATGCATTCAGACGGAAGTACAGAGGCATTTGAAACGCCAAATGCCTGTAACAACTTGTAAATGCACCTATGCGTTGTAACTTGCGTTTAGTGGTATTTCATTTAGAGGCGTTTGTCATTAAAAAAAAAACGCTTCTAGACATGAATGCGGCAAGGTTAAACGTGGCATGTAAATCGGCCGTTTTTAAGCTTCGGTTTCTAGCTGTCAAAAAAATCGTTCAGGAGAGGTTGAAAAAGCTTCCCGTGTACATTAAGCCTTGAACTCTATGTCTTTGTACAAGAAACATTATGGCATAAAAAAGGGCTAGTCTATACTAATTATAAAAAGTAAAAATTGTTATAAAATCTTTAATTGAAAGAAAAAGGCAGCATATAAACTCACCTCCTGTTATGAACATGCCCGGAGCGGTGGGGACCCAGGCCAAGCACTGGACGGATGCTGCTGCACTTGGAAAACTGAATGTAGTGATACATGATAAGGACTCAGAGTCTACTAGCCGAATCCCATTGTGTAAATTAGCAACAAGAAGGTAATCGGTGGACAGTGGATCCCATTCTAGTGCTGTCACTGGATCCTCCTCATCTGTTCCCTCCAGTGATTCCGGTCTCAGGACATGCTTCTGACTCTTACAGCCTAAACAAATAAAAAATATGTATACGTTTCTTGTGGCACCGTCAATCTGTATTTATTATAAGCATTCCTGTTTCTGTAGGCCTGTAACGTTAACTTAAACCCAAAACCAAAAAATGTAATATATTGCAGCTTACCAATAGTTACACAGTTAGTCAGGTTGAAAAAAGATACAAGTCCATCTAGTTCAACCAAAAAAAAAATAAAAAAAAAATAAAAAAATAATAATAATTTATATATAACCAAACAATGCCCCATACAATCCTTCACCCACAGTTGATCCAGAGGAAGGCAAAAAACCCCAGCAAAGCGTGATCCAATTTGCTATAACAGGGAAAAAATTCTTTCCTGATCCCCCGAGAAGCAATCGGATTCACCCTGGATCAACTTTACCTATAAATGTCAGTAACCAGTTATATTATTTACAGTAAGGAAAGAATCCAGGCCTTTTTTTAAAGCAGTCAACCGTGCTGGCCATAACCACCTCTGGAGGGAGTCTATTCCACATTTTCACAGCTCTTATTGTGAAGAAACCTTTCCGTATTTGTAGATGAAATCTTTTTTCCTCTAGACGTAAAGAGTGCAATAGATGTGGTGGCTCTATTCGTTTCCTTTTTTTAGGCTATTTTCCCTCTCTGTTTTCACTTTGGTGATCTGGCCAGTAACACACCTCCTGTATTAGGGCTCTTTCACACATACGGACTGTTTGGGTCCGCCTGTCAGTTTTTCAAGCGGACCCAAACGGACGCTCCATGTACTTCTATGGAGCGGCGGATGTCAGCGGTGACATGTCCGCTGACACCCGATCCGCTCCGATCCGCCAGAAACAGACGGATGGAAGCCCTATTTTCCATCCGCCTGGCGGATCGGATCGGATGAACACGGACAGACGGTCCGTGCTCATCCGATTCTCCATAGAGAAGGGAGCTCTGACAGGTCAGTCTCTGCAGGGATGGATCCCCGCTGAGCAGCAGAGCCCGTCAAAACGGGCTCCGCATGTGTGAAAGAGCCCTTAGAGTGCCCTCACTCTGGATGAAAGAGCACAGGGGGTACCTTTGGATAGCAGCACTGTAAGGGAAGGGGGAGTGTTAGATGCACTAGAAAATTTAAATATACAAACAACTTGAAGCCAAACTTCAACTCACACTGCTGATATGCAAGCAGTTAGGGCAACAGTTTTTTTTTTATTTATGGGATAAAAGTTATAAATAAATAAATAAAAGCTGACCATTGTAAGCACCCATGTTAGCGTGAAATGGTTTGTCTCATCCCTGTAACTGCTACATCTGCAGACTAAGGATGGGCTCGGGCGTGTTCGCCCGCCGGGAAGTGAACCCTGCACTGCGCTAATAAGAGGCAGTGAGACATTCCCCGATCGCTGCAGCCGCACATCGGGGAAAATGTCTCATTGCCTGTGATTAGCTCAGTGCAGGGTTCACTTCCCGGCAGGCTCGGGCACGTGCACTTGCGAACACGCCCAAGCCCATCCTTACTGCAGACCAGTTTGTTCTTTTGAAAAATAACAGACTTACTGGCTGGATCACCAGGTGAAAAAGTGTAAAGAAAACCTAAAAAAAAACAAAAAAAACGAATGAAGCCATCGCATCTATGACATTTTAAGCTGTACTATAATAAATGTTTGCTTTTGGGTTTCATACCACTTTAATGTCTGTAGTTTAATTTATGCGATCTGTACTCGTCAACCCGATGTGCTATTGACAGAGAGACTCCCCACCCAGAATACACTGGTTGAACAGACCAAGGCCTGTCTGTTGAAGGACTGTTCAACAGATGTCAGTGGTTGTGCCTTTATCCATAGTGGGGGCACTCCAATACAGGAGAATAGTGGCTGGATCACCAGGTGAAAACAAAGGAAAAAAGGCCTAAAAAAATGAATGCAGCCACCATATTGAATTAATGGTAAGCTCCAATATATAACTTTTTTTGGTTTAATTTTGCTTTAAATATATTCCAGCAATAACCTTTTTATTCTGTTACCTGGTTGAAAAATGGAAAGGCTGCCATCTGTGTGTCCAAAGACAACTTTTCCTTTTTTTCTTGGATGCCACCGAAACAGACAGATGTCTGACAGAAAGCTGTGGGCTTCTTTGTGAACAGCCACACCACTGTCTGGTCCAGAGATAGTCCAGATATAAAGGGGCCCTCTGTGTGAGACAAAGGCTACGGCATCACCGGAATTCCAACACCAACTCAGTGAGGCTGGCATTCCTAGACAAGGGCAAGATAAGAAAGGAGACCCACTGAAATCAGAGAAAACAGTTCACAGTATAGAAAAGCCATGAATACAATTAGATGACTTTAAAGTTATACTAAAGTCTTGTTTTTTTGTTATGTTATACCTACCCGTGCTATGCAATGGATTTGCACACAGCAGCCTTCTCTTCTCGGGTCCCTCTTTGGCGCTCCTGGTCCCTCCCTCCTGTTACATGCCCCTGCAGCAAGCAGCTTGCTATGTGGGCACGTGAACTGAGCCACAGCTCTGTAGGTCCATTCAGAAAGCTACTGTCCCTGCTCTCTCTCCTCATTGGCTCACTAAGTTTGATTGACAGCAGTGGGAGCCAATGTCGCTTCACTGCTGTCTCAGCCAATGAGGAGGGAGAGTCCAGAGCAGCCAAATCTTTTGTTCAATATCGCTGGATCTAGATGGGGCTCAGGTAAGTATTTTGAAGGCTGAGGGGGACTGCTGCAGACAGAAGGCTTTTTATCTTAATGCAGTGTTTCTCAATTCCAATCCTCAAGGCGCACCAACAGGTCAAGTTTGCAGGCTCTCCATTATTTTGCACAGGTGATTTGATCAGCTTCACTGCCTTAGCAATTACCACAGCCAGTTCACCTGAGGGAAATCCTATAAACATGACCTGTTGGTACGCCTTGAGGACTGGAATTGAGAAACATATGGGTTGAATTACTAAAGGCAAATAGACTGTGCACTTTGCAATGTGCAGTTGCCCTCAGCAAGTGCAGTTATTTCAGAGATTAGTAAATGAGGTGAAGCTTCACTTTGCAAAAAGTACCCAATCACATGCAAGGTAAAAAACAGCAGTTTTGCTTGCACATGATTGGATGATGGAAGTCAGAAAAGCTTTTGCTCCTTTACGAAGCACTGGAGCAACTGCACTTCGAGAGGGCAACTGCACTTTGCAAAGTGCACAGTCTATTTGCCCAAAATCAACCCCACTGTCTTAATGCATAGAATGCATTAGGATGAAAAAAAAACATACAGCGTACATACAGAAGGAAGTAATATTGTACAGAATGGGTGCAACAAATAAATGTAATACAGGATATGATAAATATAAAGATAACTTGTGCCCAATGTTATAATATAGATATTGCCAATACTTCTATCTGCAGCATTAACTTTTCAATAGGTTCAACCCCTTTCTCATTCCAACTAGATCTAAAAAAACAAAAACATTTTGGCCAAAGTTCCAATTTAACACTCAGCAGCCAGCATTTATAAATGCGTGAGTTTATCGCAAATGCACGCCATTCTGAAGCAAGCATTACATTATTGTATATCTAAGGTATTGAACCCCTGGCAGAATTTTATTGCTGTCTGTGTCATACTGAAGAGATTTAACCAATTTGTGCCAGTGACCACTGTCACCACAAAAAATAATGGGGAAACTAAAAGTGCATGGTTGTCACCAGAACAGGAATACAGAATAGTGAAATCTTCCAATGGATACACCTGTTCCGTGACAATTTCCTAAGGGGATTTCCCTTCACTTTGGGGAGGTTCCCTCTCCCTGTCTGGTGCATCTCTTGGACAGGAAATGAATAGGACATAGATATGTCTGTACACCAGACAGCTCTCTTGTTCATCTTACCTTTTGTGCTGTCAAGTCTGGCCACCACTTTCTGTTCAGCCACATTCCAAATGATCACTAGATTGTCCGCACTGGCACTAGCAAACATGTCAGGGTTATGAGGGCACCAGGAGATGGCTGTGATTGTCTTTTTGTGCTCTGACATAATTGCACGGAGTTTAAATTCATTGTATCTGTGATCCAGCTAGAGGTAAGAAATTGAATCTGTTTTTTAATCATGTACAATAAGATACAAGTGCAATACAAAAAAATATATATTTTAAACTACCTCTTGAGAGATACTTACAACATCTACAAAAATATATACACTATGGGGATGATTTACCAATTGCATATAGACTGTGCACTTTGCAAAGTGCAGTTGCCTTCTGCAAGTGTAGTTGCTCCAGAGCTTAGTAAATGAGGTAAGGCTTCACTTTGCAAAGAGTACCCAATCACGTTCAAGGAAAATAAAAAAAATGCATTTTTGCTTGCATGTGATTGGATGATGGAAGTCAGCAGAGTTTCCGCTCATTTACTAAGCTTTGGAGCAACTGCTGTTGCCTTGTGCACAGTCTTTTTCCCTTTAGTAAATCAACCCCTATGTTTCATTGATATGTCAATACAATTCCCCTGCATTAACCTTTTGGAGAATCTCTACTCTTCCATTTCAACCACAAACCCCCCCCCCCCCCCCCCCCGCTATACTTCTCCTTTAAAGTTTTCATCTACTTATTATAATGTATGTATGTCTGCTACTGGACCAAGACCTTGCCCATCATGACAAAAAAACCTGCATAATATGTTAGGCCACACTACACAGGCAAAAGATTATTAGTGCATAACTAATGCACCTTCAACAAGAAAAAAAAACATTTTTGGCCAATTAAGCATACAATGCCTCCATTTATAAAGTGGTTAATGGAAATATAACTATAATAATATATACATAATGAAACGCAAAAATATGCCTAATATAAAAGCTAATTTAAAGTTTTGTTTTCCCACTAAACTTTCACTTTTCCATTGAGGGTAATATCTAGGTCAGAGTTTTTTTCTGTCACTGAATGATTCTGCCTCCAGTTGGGATTTACCTTCCGCCTTCCTCTTTCATGCCCCCAACTCTTACACACTATTAATATTATTACTATTATTATTATATGGGATTTATATAGCGCCAACAGTTTGCATAGCACCTTACAATATAAAGGGAGAGAGTACAGTTACAAAACAAGAGGGTTAAGAGGTCTCTGCTCATAAGAGCTTACAATCTAATAGGGTGGGGCAAGTGGTGTAAAAAGTAACAACTGTGAGGGATGAGCTGATGGAAGAATTATATTTCAGTTTGTAGGTGGAGGTGGGATAGGCTCCCGGAAGAGATGAGTTTTCAGGGATCGCCTAAAGGTGGCCAGAGTAGGAGATAGCTGAACAGATTCAGGTAGAGGGTTCCAGAGGATGGGAGAGGCTCTGGAGAAAAGCATGGGGAAAGGAGATATGGGAGCTTGAGAGTAGGAAGCCTTAGGAGGAGCAGAGAGGACAGTTTGGGTGATATTTGGAGACAAGATTGGTGATGTAGTTCAGGTCAGAGTTGTGAATGGCTTTGTATGCTGTCATTACTATTTTGAATAGTAACAAGAACCTTGCATTTTGAAGTTGAAGAATTTTGCCCAGAATGGGGCTAGAGTGCCAGCAAAAGCCTTGTAGTAAGGAATTGATAGGCCATCTAGTCTGGGGGCTGAGCCTTTTTTTAGGTCTTTTATAACTTCTAGTACCTCCTCGACCATAGGGAGGGATTGGCAGAGAGGGGTGGCAGACACTGAGCAGTTGGTAAGGTAAATGAGAATTCATGATATACTGAAGAGGGGATAGTCTATGGAGAGGTAGGCCTGTGAGAAGGGAGTTGCAATAGTCAAAGCGACAGATAACAAGGGAGAAAGGGGAAATTTTAGAGATGTTACATAGCTAAAGGTTACAAGCCTTTGACAGTGATTGGATTTGGAGCTGAAAGGATAGGTTAAAGTCTAGGATTACACCTAGTAGCCTAGCATGAGAGGATAGTTGTATTATTGATCCTGATGGAAAGGTCTGGGAAGAGGGCACAGGTGGGAAGAGGGGGGGGGGTGATATTACAAGCTTGGTTTTAGAAAGTTTTCATTTAAGGAGGTGGTGTGACATCCTCGCTGATATGTCATTTAGTAAGTTAGTAATGCGACAGGAGACCGAGGGAGTGAGGTGAGGAGTAGAGAGACTGATTTGGGTGTCATCGGCATAGAGATGATATTGGAAGCCATGGGAGGTTATGAAGTGACCAAGAGAGGAGGTGTAGTTAGAGAAGAGAAGAGGTCCAAGAAGAGGGACCCCTATAGAAAGGGGAAGTGGAGAGGAGTAGACAGAGTTATAAGTAACACTGAAGGAGTGCAGTGATTGATAGGAGGAGAACCAGGATAGAGCAGAATCTTAGAGGCCAAGGGAAATTCGTTTATTGAGGAGGAGAGGGTGGTTAACAGTATCAAAGGCTGCCGAAAGGTCTAGTGGTAAGAGTAAGGAGTAGGGGCCATTGGTTTTAGCAGTTAGTAAATCATTAGTGAGTTTTAGTAGGGCAGTTTCTGTGGAGTGCTGCGAGTGAAAGACAGATCATAAGGGGTCAAGAAGGTTGTTTTCAGTGAGGTACTGGGTGGAGGTGGCGGTGGACAAAGTTAATAAGTGAAGGAAAAGAAGAGCTGATGAGGACTGGATGACAAGGTATTAAAGAATAAGTTGACCTTTGTGAACATGTTATAAGTTCCATCCAATTTTAGGGGGGGGCATTAAACATATTCCCTCTCCTGCAGCGTCTTCCTGATCCGCTGCCTCTAGTGACAGCAAGCAAGAGATCTTCTACTCTACTCACTTTTTAAAAACAAACAACGCAGTCGTGCGGAACTGGTGCATCACAAAGTACAAGTACCGACAGCTTCTCAATGAACTACCGGGCCACTGTTCATTGCTCTAGGTAGTTCATTGTTTTTTCCTGTCATTGTGCAACTGCCTGCCCATACAAGTCTGCAGGAGTCCTGCATGGTACCCGTGATCTGCTGATCAAAGGTGCAATGCTTTCCAGGCTCCTAGTAAAAAAAAAATAATAAATGCACAAGATGTGAATTTATTCTTTTTTTTAAAAAAGGTGAACTTATCCTTTAAAGAGAGTGACATGGCAGGTCTGTTTGGTAGCATGGAGGCAGAAATAGTATTTAGTAGGGCTAATCTGTATAGGGTAACGTCTTCTAGGGATTTAGCTTTATGCCGCAGCCGCTAAAGAGCACGGCTATATCTTTTGAGATTTCTGGTGTCATCGGTTTGTCAAGTCTGTAACAGCTGGGGGTTGATTCTGTGTGTAGTTAGAGGAGCAAGTGCATCCAGTAAGGATGAGAATGAGCTGCTGTAGACAGAGATGGCCAGGTTAGGGTAGGACGGGGGGAGATTTTGCCATAAAGGTGTTCAGTAGGAGAATAGAAAAGCAAAGGGTTAAAGTGGCGAAGGTTACTACAGGTAATTGTTTAATTGCCCAATCCTGCCCTTCCTTTTTTCTGCCACTCTGCCCTCCCTGCAGCTCTGCATCCCTCACCAATACAGCAAGCACCCAAGGATGCCATTCCTCCAAGCCAGATCATATTCTCCAAAGACACCTTCTCATCCCACTGCTCTGAAATCCCCCCTGCCAGATCATGTCCCCAAAGGAGGATGAAATCCCCAAGCACCATTCTATTATTTTCAGTTTCATTCTGCTTTGCTTGAGCATCCTCACCTCCCTAAGCCTGGATTCACACCTATGCATTTTTAGTGCTTTTTGCATTTTGCAGATTTGCACTGTAGTCCATTTAACATGGTTTCCTATGGAACACATTCTGCAGTGCAAATCTGCAAAATGCAAAAAGCACTAAAACTGCATAGGTGTGAATCCAGCCTTACACACATCTCTGACAGAAGTTTTGCAACCCTGGCCAGCTCACCTCAGGAATTCCCACTACCTCTAATCATACCTCTGGTGCCTGATTTCTACTTCTAAGGAGCAGTTCCCCAGCTACAATCCCTGCCACTTGGCTCAACTCACTGCAGCGAACTAACCCTCTGTAAACATGTATCTACCAACAAAAGACACACTGTATGTTGGTGCCAGTCCCCAGCTCCCTACTACTTGCAACCTACTGCAGGCAGCTAGGTCCCCAAGCTTTCCTGCAGTAGGAAAAGTGGGATCTGTCACAGACAGCGAGCCACAAGGATGCTGCCCCCCAAAGAAACCACACAGCCTCGACAAAAACATTCCCCACCATACATCCCCCACTGCCTTACACCATCTGCTGATAGACATCCCCTTGACTGCTAAACACCACCATTGAGAGACATGTCCCCATAGCTGCCTGACTTCCCTAGCTGGGAGACATTCCCTTAGGTCCATTTACACCCTCTGCTAACAGACATCCTCCCTGTTGCCAGGCCCCCTCTCCAGCTGACTGCATTACCCCTCAGGCCACCTCATGCCACCAACATTTCTCACCAGCAGCCTCATGACACTAACTCCGCAGACACAAATACCCCTTCTGATCCAACACCCATTCTTCACTGCCTGCAACCCCCCCCGACACATTGCTCACTGCCACAATCCCCTCACACACCTTTCGTCATTGCTTCCGTACTTCTCTCCTGCACATGACAACTCTGCACTCCTCTTCTACACACATTTCCCCCATCATACCCTTTGCACTTCTCTCCAGCATGCTACAGTGCCTTGAAAAAGTATTCATACCCCTTGAAATTTTCCACATTTTTTCATGTTATAACCAAAAACCTAAATGTATTTTATTGGGATTTTATGTGATAGACCAGCACAAAGTGGCACATAATCGTGAAGTGGAATTAACATGATAAATGGTTTTCAAATTTTTTTACAAATAAATATCTGAAAAGTATGGCATGCATTTGTATTCAGTGCCCTTTACTCTGATACCCCTAACTAAAATCCAGTGAAACCAATTGCCTTCAGAAGTCCCCTAATTAGTAATTGTGTAATTTATTCTGAGTATAAATACAGCTGTTCTGTGAAGCCCTCAGAGGTTTGTTAGAGAACCTCAGTAAACAAACAGCATCTTGAAGGCCAAGCAACACACCAGACAGGTCAGGGATAAAGTTGTGGAGAAGTTTAAAGCAGGCTTGGGATATAAAAAAGTATTCCAAGCTTTGAACATCTCAAGGAGCACTGTTCAAAAAATGGAAAGAGTATAGCACAACTACAAACCTAAGGCCCCTTTCACACTTTTGCAACCTTAAAGTTGCGCGATTGTGCTGCAATTTTGATGCAACTTTAAGCAATGCCTGTGTAATCTTGAGGTCTATGGACTTCAAATCACATCAAAGCTGAACCAAACTATTGCAGTGCAGATCAGAGAGTATTATTTATCTAGATGGCAGACTGACACCGCTACTAGAGATAACATTCACGCTGGAATTTTTTAACCTTTTATGTAAGTTCATCTATATTTTTTAAAAATAAAATTGGCTGATTTACACTATGAGGCTTCTCCCTTTTCATATATGATCTTTGAACACATGGAGCTCATCCCTGCAAGTGTATCAAGACACACTATTTGAAATCTCTACACCTGTGATCATCCCAGCACGGGCTTCCTTGATAACTGTAACATGGATCCATCAGATTTGCTCATTCCTGCAAGTGTATTAAGACACGCTGTTTGAAATCTCCACACCTGTGATCATCCTGGCATAAGCTTCTTTGATCTCTGTAATAGAGATCCATCAGATCTGGTAAGAGGCCACTCTCTTTTCTTATGGATGAAACACTTTGCCATTTTTTTTGAACACTGGTAGTCACGGAGTTGAATACCATTCTCACTTGTCACACCCTTTATTAAGTGTATGGATTTTCCTATGGATTTGAACTTTTTCAATGTAACCTAATTTTTTACACACCTGGAATTTTTTTGCAATGTTTTGCACATTGACATTTTGAATAATGCATTTGTTATGACATTTGTTATTTGCATCACTAAGCGGCTACCTTATTATTCACACACACACATAGTTTATGTTTGAACACTTGGGTAGATATCTGGTTTATTCACTTTATTTCTCATTATCACATCAGTTCACTATTTAAAGGAACAGGGCACCATTAGCCATTTCTACAGTTGCAAACCTACCAAGACATGGCAGCCCGCCTAAATGGACAGGCCAGGCATGGAGAGCAATAATCAAAGAAGCAGCCAAGAGGCCCATGGAAACTCTGGAGGAGCTACAGAGATCCACATCTCAGGTGGGAGAATCTGTCCACAGGACGACTATTAGTCCTGCGCTCCACAAATCTGGCCTTTATTGAAGAGTGGCTAGAAGAAAGCCATTGTTGAAAGAAAGTCATAAGAAGTCCCGTTTGCAGTTTGCAAGAAGCCATGTGGGGGACACAGCAAACATGTGGAAGAAGGTGCTCTGGTCAGGTGAGACCAAAATGTAACTTTTAGGCCCAAAAGCAAAACCCAATGTGTGGTGGAAAACTAACACTGCACATTACCATGAACACACCATCCCCACGGTGAAACATGGTGGTGGCAGCATCAAGTTGTGGCAATGTTTTTCTTCAGCAGGGACAGGGAAGCTGGTCAGAGTTGATGGGAAGATGGATGGAGCCAAATACAGGACCATCTGAGAAGAAAACTTGTTAGAGTCTACAAAAGACTTGAGACTGGACTGGACAACGACCCTAAACATACAGCCAGCGCTACTATGGAATGGTGTAGATCAAACCATATTCATGTGTTAGAATAGCCCAGTTAAAGACCAGACCTAAATCCAATTGGGAATCTGTGGCAAGACTTGAAAATTGCTGTTCACAGACACTCTCCATTGAATCCGACAGAGATTGGGCTATTTTGCAAAGAAGAATGCGCAAAAATGTCACTCTCTAGATGTACAGAGCTGGTAGAGAAATCCCCAAAAAAGACTTGCAGCTGTAATTGTAGTGAAAGGTGGTTCTACAAAGTATTGACTCAGGGGGGCTAAATACAAATGCACGTCACATTTGTAAAACATTTTGAAAACCATTTGTCATTTTCCTTCCACTTCACAATTATGTGCCATTTGTGTTGGTCTATCACATAAAATCCCAATAAAATAAATATATGTTTTTGGTTGTAACATGACAAAATGTGGAAAATTTCAAGGAGTATGAATACTTTTTCAAGGCACTGTGTGATATTCCCTGCTCCCCTCTCCTGCACAGTTTACCCACTGAAACAAATCATCATTTTTTTTTTAAAACCACAAGCCTTTTCCATTCTGCAACTTTTTTTGCTAGTACAGTATATAAAAAAAGTAAAGTTGAAAGATGATGGTACACCAAATCACTGACAAAGATAACAAAGAAAAAGAACGTACCTGATATACATATATAGCTAAAGTGGCACAGTAAGCAAATCTGTCTCCACTAGCAGCACACACATCTTTGTTCCATGGCTGGCACCCAGCAGCTAAAAGACCTACTTGCTTCACTTGAGACATCTTTGCCTGCAACAATACAAATCACATTTATTTACTAAAAGCAATGCACAATATACATCATTACTGAAGCTGATCATTAGCGGGGATGGAAAAACAAGGTAGCATTATCATATTAGAATGTAATTAAAGGGAAATACAATTACTGAAAAAATGTGTGTATAGTCAACAATTTTTATGTTAACTCTAATGATTTGGTATTCATAAATATATTTTAGCAGGTAAATTCAAGACTACTGCTTAACAATAAAAAATGTTCATGTTTGAAAGAACAGTTTTGGACAACAAACTATAGCAAATCGGTCATCTAATAATGTTGTCTAGACATGCTGTTTGTTTCCTTCTGAATTAATATTCGGACAAATTTTTAATTATTTGGAGATTCAGATATATCCGAATACCCAAATTACACTATAAACAAATTTTACTGAATGTTCCGAATAGTGAAACAAAATTTGCCCGAATTTCGGAAATTCGGACTGAAATTTGAATCGAATTTTACATCGATCTCCAGCTGAATTCTAACTTTACACATATTGCTGAAATCAAAGACTGTGTGTGTTATTAGAGTACCATTTCAAAAGAATGCTGTTTTTGTTAAGAGGTGTTTTAACCACTTCAGCCCCGGAAGGATTTGCTGCTTTAGGACCGGAGCCCTTTTTGCGATTCGGCGATGCGTCGCTTTAACTGACAATTGCGCGGTCGTGCGACGTTGTACCCAAACGAAATTTGCGTCCTTTTTTTCCCACAAATAGAGCTTTCTTTTGGTGGTATTTGATCCCCTCTGCGTCATTTCTGATCGCCGCTATAAACAAAAGAAGAGCGACCATTTTGCAAAAAAACCCAAATCTCTTACTTTTTGCTAAAATACAAATCCAAAAAAAAATATAAAACATTTTTTTCACCGTTTTTGGCTGATTTATATTCTTCCTCATATTTGCGATAAAAAAAATCGCAATCGGCGGTTATTGATTGGTTTGCGCAAAAGTGGTCGCGTTTACGGGTGATGAGAATTCATTTTTGGGGTTTTTTTTTTTTTTACTAGTAATGGCGGCGATCTGCGATTTTTAGCGGTACTGCGATATTTCAACGGACATGTCGGACTATTTTGACACTTTTTTGGGACCATTGGCATTTATACAGCGATCAGTGCTATAAAAATACACTGATTACTGTGTAAATGTCATTGGCAGTGAAGGAGTTAACCTGCAGGGGGCGCTCTAAGGGTTAACTGTGTTCCCTGGGCGTGTTCTAACTGTGTGTGGGCTGCCCTAGCTGGGGAAGGGAAGTGGTCACAGCCTTCGTATACAGGAAGGCTGTGATCACATCCCTTCCCCCTCACACAGAGCGGAGGTCCGTGTTTACATACACGGACCTCCGCTCCTTCGCTCCGGGGGGGCCATCGCGGGTAGCCGGCGGCAATCGAAGCCGCCGCACCTGCTCCCTGGCCCTCCCCGAACACAGTGAGCGCGCCTCTGGCGGCACGCGCGCGCTCACTAGGCTCGTGAGCGCGGCCGCCGTCGTATGACGGCGATTTGCGCTCACGAGCCACCTTGCCGCCGTCAATTGCCGATCAGCGGTCGGCAAGCGGTTGAAGAGTCATTGTAATCTTTTGATGAAGATTTTTCTTTTGTTTGTTCACTTTGCCACATTCGAATCGAAAAAAAAAAATCTAAAGTTTTCAATTCTAAGAAAATTTAAAAAAGACATAAAACGAATTCCCATTATGAATTCTGAATACGAATCCCAAATATGTATTGAACGGATGTACCAAATTTAATGAAACAAAATAACTAGATTAACAAATCGAAATGAAACTAATTTTTTTGTCATGCACATGTCTAATGTTGAAGTTAAAGTAGAACTATAGTCAAAACTTTTTTTTCATTTTGGATAAAGTAAGGGAGGGTCATAATTCCTGTCCGTTTATTTTTTGCAATATTTGTCCCATGGGGGAGATTCCCCTTCACTTCCTTCCCATAGTGAAAACAGGAAGTGAGCGGAAATTCCTGCAAATGAAGGGAATTCCTTGGGGACCCCCAGGTCACCAGAACTAGTGTCCCCATTGGAAGATTTCCCCTCTATTCATTTTCTGGGGACAATCCAACATTTGGGATTGTCTTTTACTTTCACTTTTAATAATAATGATAAACAGGACAAATAGAGAGGGTAAATCTACCTAACGAGGGCACAAACAGCAACAGGAACAGGTGTTCTAATCCCTCTCCACTCTGTTAAAAACTAAAAAAGAAGTTTTCCATTTTGTTGAACTTTAACCACTTCAGCCCCGGAAGGATTTCCAGCTTTAGGACCGGAGCCCTTTTTGCGATTCGGCGCTGCGTCGCTTTAACTGACAATTGCGCGGTCGTGCGATGTTGTACCCAAACAAAATTTGCGTCCTTTTTTTCCCACAAACAGAGCTTTCTTTTGGTGGTATTTGATCACCGCTGCGTCATTTCTGATCGCCGCTATAAACAAAAGAAGAGCGACAATTTTGCAAAAAAACCCAAATTTCTTACTTTTTCCTAAAATACAAATCCAAAAAAAAAATATAAAAAAACATTTTTTTTCACCGTTTTTGGCCGATTTATATTCTTCCTCATATTTGCGATAAAAAAAATCGCAATCGGCGTTTATTGATTGGTTTGCGCAAAAGTGGTCGCGTTTACGGATGATGAGAATTCATTTTTGGGGTTTTTAAATTTTTTTTATTTTTTACTAAAAATGGCGGCGATCTGCGATTTTTTGCGGTACTGCGATATTTCAGCGGACATGGCGGAACATTTTGACACTTTTTTGGGACCATTGGCATTTATACAGCGATCAGTGCTATAAAAATGCACTGATTACTGTGTAAATGTCATTGGCAGTGAAGGGGTTAACCTGCAGGGGGCGCGCTAAGGGTTAACTATGTTCCCTGGGCGTGTTCTAACTGTATGGGGGATGCCCTAACAGGGGAAGGGAAGTTATCACAGCCTTCACGTAAAGGAAGGCTGTGATCACAGCCCTTCCCCCTCACACAGAGTGGAGGTCCGTGTTTACATACACGGACCTCCGCTCATTCGCTCCGGGGGGGGCATCGCGGGTGGCCGGCGGCAATCGAAGCCGCCGCACCCGCTCCCTGGCCCCCCCTGGACACAGTGAGCGCACGGGCGCGCCTCCGGCGGCGCGCGCGTGCTCACTATACACATTCCCGCAGCCGCCGTCGTATGACGGCGATTTGCGGGAACGTGCCACTTTGTCGCCGTCAATCGCCGATCGGCGGTCGGCAAGTGGTTAAAGTTTGTCTACTCTAATTTGAGTCCTAACTACAGCAAACAGATTTGAGAGCAATCATTACATGTAAGAAGGTAACAATAAGGCCAATAGATAGGCTGACGAGAAGGTAGTATAGGATGCTTAAATAAGGGAAGTTTCCCCAAAAGTGCTTCCTCCCCCCCTCTGGTGCCACATTTGGCACCTTTCGGGGGAGAGGGGGGAACGGGTACCTGGTTTTGACAGGTACCCATCTCCACTTCCACAAGACCTGGCTGCCGCAAGAACCCCCGGAAGTTTGGCTCCCCCTGTTCTGCCCAAGCATACATTTCTGTTGCTACAAAACACCGGCAATGGACTACAGTCCGTTACCAGTTGTTGCTGTGTTAGGAACAAAGCGGCAAATGGGGACCAAGGAGGCGGCCATTTTCTTGGTTAGTATATGAGCGGAGCATAAACCTCCCCTCATATACCGTGCACCGGACTACTGTCCGTTGCCGGTGTTTTTGAAAATCACCTATTGCTGAAGATCAACAGAAAATCCTGACAATTACGACGTTATGATGCTTTAAAGAAACCGGAAGTGACGCAGGTTTGGTATTTGGCTGAGTTTGGTATTTGGGCAGTACACCCCTCCTGCTTCCTAGCTGCCGGGCTTCATGTGCAGGCTTCACTACCAACTTCCCTTACAGGCAATTTTGGCGGCAGCACCTGAGAGCCGATGGAAAAATCGGCTAGGGTGCTAACATTGTTGGATTTCATGGCAGGTAAGTGTTCTAATATTAAAAGTTAGCAGCTACAGTATTTGTAGATGCTGAATTTTATTTTTTTTTTGTGGGGGGGCTGGACCTCCTCTTTAAGAAAGAAGAGGAAGGGAACACATCTCACAGTAGTTAGTAGATTTTCACATGAAGATTCGTACAAATATTTGTTTGAAAATTCACTGTACACTTGATGGCTTGACAAATGTTCAAAAATATTTCACAATGTTATAATTATTTTTGGAATGAATATATTTTCCTAAATGGAAACAACATAAAATGTGAACAATTTGTTTATTTGTTCGCTTCGGCTGCTGTCAATCAAAACCAGTCACGTGGGTGTGGGGGGCCGGGCTGAGTCCCACTATCTGTGTCTATAGACACAGACAGTGAGGCTCGGGAGCAAACCCGCACAAGTACCCCATAGAAAGCAGCTTTCTATGGGGACACTTGGCAGAGGGTAGAAGCCAGGAGTGCCAGCAGGGGACCCGAGAAGAGTAGGTTAAAGTATGAAGTATGAGCCTGTTTATTTTTATTTTTTTAAGAGCATTTAGAATCACTTTACATTTCAGTACTGTATGAACATAAATACTAATATTTTGGCTGGTAAACCATTCTCATATACAGGCAGTACCCGGGTTACAAACAAGATGGTTCTGTAGGTTTGTTCTTAAGTTGCATTTGTATGTAAGTAGGAACAGGTACATTTTTTTGTGTAACTCCAGCCAAAAAAATAACCTTTACGTTTTTTGGATAGCATAGGGCAGTGTTTCTCAACCTTTTACGGTCAAGTACCCCTGCAGGTCTAAAAAGTATTCCTAAGTACCACTGTCTCGAGAAAGTCATTTCTATACTTTGGGTGTCATGGTTTCTGTGTGTGTGTAATGTCAGTATGTGTGTGTGATGATTTCTGTGTGTGTTTGTGATGGTTATTGTTTGTGTGCAAAACCATCATCAAATGCAGCCTCACCAGTGTCCACAAATGCAGTTTCACCAGTGTCTATAAATGCATCCTCACCAGTGTCCACAAATGCAGCCTCACCAGTGTCCACAAATGCCGCCTCACCAGTGTCCATAAATGCAGCCTCACCAGTGTCCATAAATGCAGCCTCACCAGTGTCCATAAATGCAGCCTCACCAGTGTCTATAGATGCAGCTTCACCAGTGTCCATAAATGCAGCCTCACCAGTGTCCATAAATGCAGCCTCACCAGTGTCCATAAATGCAGTCTCACCAGTGTCTATAGATGCAGCCTCACCAGTGTATATAGATGCAGCCTCACCAGTGTCCATAAATGCAGCCTCACCAGTGTATACAGATGCAGCCTCACCAGTGTCTATAGATGCAGCCTCACCAGTGTCTATAAATGCAGCCTCACCAGTGTCCACAAATGCAGCCTCACCAGTGTCTATAGATGCAGCCTCACCAGTGTCCATAAATGCAGTCTCACCAGTGTCCACAAATGCAGCCTCACCAGTGTCCATAAATGCAACCTCACCAGTGTCTATAGATGCAGCCTCACCAGTGTCTTTAAATGCAGCCTGACCAGTGTCTATAGATGCAGCCTCGCCAGTGTCTATAGATGCAGCCTCACCAGTGTCTATAAATGCAGCCTAACCAGTGTCCATAAATGCAGCCTCACCAGTGTCTATAGATGCAGCCTCGCCAGTGTCTATAGATGCAGCCTCACCAGTGTCCATAAATGCAGCCTAACCAGTGTCCATAAATGCAGCCTCACCAGTGTCTGTAGATGCAGCCTCACCTGTGTCTATAGATGCAGCCTCACCAGTGTCCATTAATGCAGCCTCACCAGCGTCCATCAATGCAGCCTGAACAGTGACCATAAATGCAGCCTCATCAGTGTCCATCAATGCAGCCTGATCAGTGATCATTAATGCAGCCTGATCAGTGACCATTAATGCAGCCTGATCAATGACCATAAATGCAGCCTCATCTGTGTCCATCAATGCAGCCTGATCAGTGTCCATTAATGCAGCCTGATCAGTGTCCATTAAGGCAGCCTGATCAATGACCATAAATGCAGCCTCATCAGTGTCCATAAATGCAGCCTCACCAGTGTCCATCAATGCAGCCTGATCAGTGTCCATTAATGCAGCCTGATTAGTGACCATAATTGCAACCTCACCAGTGTCTATAAATGCAGCCTGATCAGTGTCAATCAATGCAGCCTCACCAGTGTCTATAGATGCAGCCTCGCCAGTGTCTATAGATGCAGCCTCACCAGTGTCCATAAATGCAGCCTAACCAGTGTCCATAAATGCAGCCTCACCAGTGTCTGTAGATGCAGCCTCACCTGTGTCTATAGATGCAGCCTCACCAGTGTCCATTAATGCAGCCTCACCAGCGTCCATCAATGCAGCCTGAACAGTGACCATAAATGCAGCCTCATCAGTGTCCATCAATGCAGCCTGATCAGTGATCATTAATGCAGCCTGATCAGTGACCATTAATGCAGCCTGATCAATGACCATAAATGCAGCCTCATCTGTGTCCATCAATGCAGCCTGATCAGTGTCCATTAATGCAGCCTGATCAGTGTCCATTAAGGCAGCCTGATCAATGACCATAAATGCAGCCTCATCAGTGTCCATAAATGCAGCCTCACCAGTGTCCATCAATGCAGCCTGATCAGTGTCCATTAATGCAGCCTGATTAGTGACCATAATTGCAACCTCACCAGTGTCTATAAATGCAGCCTGATCAGTGTCAATCAATGCAGCCTCACCAGTGTCTATAGATGCAGCCTCGCCAGTGTCTATAGATGCAGCCTCACCAGTGTCCATAAATGCAGCCTAACCAGTGTCCATAAATGCAGCCTCACCAGTGTCCATAAATGCAGCCTCACCAGTGTCCATAAATGCAGCCTCACCTGTGTCTATAGATGCAGCCTCACCAGTGTCCATTAATGCAGCCTCACCAGCGTCCATCAATGCAGCCTGAACAGTGACCATAAATGCAGCCTCATCAGTGTCCATCAATGCAGCCTGATCAGTGTTCATTAATGCAGCCTGATCAGTGACCATTAATGCAGCCTGATCAATGACCATAAATGCAGCCTCATCTGTGTCCATCAATGCAGCCTGATCAGTGTCCATTAATGCAGCCTGATCAGTGTCCATTAAGGCAGCCTGATCAGTGACCATAAATGCAGCCTCATCAGTGTCCATAAATGCAGCCTCACCAGTGTCCATCAATGCAGCCTGATCAGTGTCCATTAATGCAGCCTGATTAGTGACCATAATTGCAACCTCACCAGTGTCCATCAATGCAGCCTGATCAGTGTCAATCAATGCAGCCTCACCAGTGCCCATCAATGCAGCTTCACCAGTGTCCATCAATACAGCCTGATCAGTGTCAATCAATGCAGCCTCACCAATGCCCATCAATACAGCCTCACCAGTGCCCATCAATGCAGCCTGTTCAGTGCCTATCAGCTCAGCCTGTTCAGTGCCCACCAGTGCAGCCTATCGGTGTCCATAGAATGTATGAAGGTGAAAAACCTTCAGCCTTTACAACCACTTAAACTGTTTGGGGGGAGGGGGGGTTAATTAATCTAAAATGCTATTTGTAATATGCAACATGGAGGAGGTTAATATATTGTTATTGGTCACTGATGCATTAGTGACCAGTGGCAATTAATGAATCCCTTTGTGCTGAATTAGTGGCACCCACCAGTGTCAGTATTTATTAACCCCTTCATGCTGCAGAATAAAGGAGTTAATTAACACTGCCCCTGGTACCACTGCCACTAATGCAGCACAAAGGGGTTAATTAATTTCCACTGGTCACTAATGCACCAGTGATCAATGGCAATACATTAACCCCCTCCATGCTGGGTATTACAAAGAGCATTGTAGATTAATTAAACCCCCCTTTCAAAAAAATAATGTAAACCACTGCAGTAGGCAGTAAGACACAGCAGTACATTCAGGAATGTTATCATCCTCTGCTCACTCACTTGTCCATGACAGTGGACGCTCCGAGCAAGTAACAGCAGTAGCACTCCTCTTCCATCTCCCGCTCCCTGAATGACATCACGCCAGGGGGGGCCTAGGAAGCTACTGTCAGTGGGAGATCACGCCACCTGACAGGGAAGTGTCTGTGTGAGTAACACTGGGCGGGTGTAGGAGCGCACTCGGCACACTCATACCGCTCCGCTACAGGCAGCTCTGCCAATATAAAACTGTGTAGAGGTGGCTGGAAGCTGTATACAGCAAGACAACCCTACATTAATGTGGCCTTTTTACCCGGCATCAGAGTGGCCCAATCCTCCCCTGTCTTTGGTGCATGTACCCCCAGGGCATAGGGAAGGGTTAACGCCCTTGTAAAGTTTGTTTGCTTTAAATTTTTGGGGTGAAAACAAGGATTGGTGACAAGGCTTCAGTGGAGACACCTTTTTCCCATAACTCTTACACGAGTGATTTTCCTTTCCTAGGGGTAGATTTCCTCTCACGTCCTGTTGTTTCCCTCCTTTTGTAAGTAGGAATCATTTGTAAGTCAGATGTTTGTAACTTGGGGACTGCCTGTATGTTTTTCATCTGTGTATTTAGAAATGAAGGAAGCAATATTTGGATCAAGATTGAATGTAGGGTCGTGAGCAGAGGTCAGAATTACACTTAGAACCCTGACAGTAAGAGGCAGGAAAAGTTATGACCTAAGATTTATAAAGATTGAGTCTTAAAAAGTTATGTGACATCCATACTGATACATCATTTAGCAAAGTAGTGATGCACGAAAAGACGGAAGGTGTGAGCTGAGAGACAGTATTGGAAGCCATTGGGGCCATCAACTGATCCAGGTAGGAGGTGTAGATAGAAGAGATACATGGAAAGAGTTTTGGAGGTCATGCGGAAGGAGGAGAGGTAGGTGATGCTGATCGAGCACTTAGATAGGTAAGAGAAGAACCAAGTAAGAGGAGAATATTAGAGGACAAATGGGGAAGTTGTTTGAGAAGATAGCTGATAACATTTTTGACATATCAGTTGCAAAGGAAGTTAGGGGGGGCACTTGAATTCTGGCTGGATCAACAGGTACTTTTACTTTGCATTCTTATTCTTGGGTTTAGACCTCCTTTAAAGGTTGCGCTAAGGGTTATGTATTGTTATATAGGTTAAGGGCTCTGTATAAGATTTCATTTGAGTTTTCTGGCTAGGTGTTATGTTCAAGATAGCAGTAATTTGTTATGAAATATTCAGGTGTGATACAATATGTTTGAAATAAGACCTGGAAAATGAAAAGATTTCACATTTTCAGGTGTGAAGTAGTTTAACACCCAAAGTCAATGCACCGAAAACTCCCCCACTAATTTTATTGTGAATATAACAAGTGGATTGCATTAGACTTCCTGTGTAATAATAACTAATAATGAACTGAATAACTGAATAACCTCCTTTTGTACAAAATGGCTGCTAATTTGCAAAAACAAAGGTCCAACATACAGTAGTCCTACAAAGTCATATACCGTATCTAGAAATCTTTTTTAAATATTACATAAATATTTTTTTAATATTATCCCTCGCTCCTCTACATAATTCAGTGTAAGTTGACTTTTTTTAATATAGCGTAAAAAGCTATTTTGTTATTTGGTAAATCTTTAATTCTAAACTAAAAACCAAATAATAAACTACCATTTGCAGCAGGTCCTAGAGATAATTTTAAGATATACATATATTTATAGGAAAAAAGTATTTCAATGTCCAGATGAGAAAAGGGTAACCTTAGAACTAGGCAGTTATCTTTATTTCCCCCGTGAAAAAAAAAAATTGAGGGCACCCGACAATAGAGGTGCATGAAGAGAACACTGAATAGATTTCATGTAGACCTGATGCTTGATGTATCTAAAATGCGCATGCTAAGTGCCAGATGCTTCTGCCACTGCCTCAACTACCAGCAAAGTGGATTAAAAATACCCTGCTGACTCCTGTCAGACATAGCGTATCCCACCTTGTAAGTTGCAGGAAACACCATTCATCAGATCACTCTGAACAAAATGGCAGCAGAGGGCTGGACGAGGTTTTGAAATACATTAAAAACGAGCCCTTTCAGCAACGTGATCCCAGCAGTCACCTTTTCCTTATCACTCAATAGCTGCATCTTTTTTTAGATCGCCTCTGCATACCTCCCAGGAATAACAAACAAGGCTGCTAGAACACATCCAGGGTACCAGTGAAATAGTCGCAATGCAATAGCGCTTGATATCAAAGATTATTGCAGTTTCCACGGAGATGGAAGAAAGCAGCAGAGAAAAAAAAAAAATATAACGCTTTGTAACCAGCTTCTTCTGCAGTAAACTGAGCCCTCTTCCGTTCCTATTCAAAGAAGTCCATTAAAAAAATAAAAGGCTGAAATAAAAAAAAAAAAAGCAGCAGTCTATTAAAAGAGTCCAAATCCTGCCTTCCTTGAAATACAATGCATGGCTAAACATCTGGAAGAAGTATGCCTACCTTGACATATGTGTCATATTTTGTGAACCACTTAAGGATTTCCATGTCCATTCCAGATTTCAGCGGCTTCCAGAAGACTGCCGTATCCTGCTTTTTCTCTCCAGCAAAAAAAAAAAAAAAACAGTTGACTAGAGAGATGGAAGGACCTGCTCACAGGATAATGCAGCCTTCCTAAAGGATGCAAGAAAAGGCATGAGTATTGTGTCACAGCACTTATACACAGCCGCTGTCAGTAGCCTGGCAACTGCAGGGTTTAATAGGAGTCATTTTGTTTGCTTGTTTGGAGCTCTATCCTTTTTTGTTGTTTTGTTAGATCCTATATATATATTATGTGGTTACTGTATGTGATTCTCTTTTATACAAATTGCGTCTGAAAAGAATAGCATACCGCCACGATGATGAATATCATTGGGATTAACCCTTCCATTGCCAGGTATACTATAGAGCAGCTATCCTCAACTAGGATTCATCCAGAAGTTGTTAGGGGTTTCTTGAGCTGTGGCTGAATGACTTTACATTTGATAGCGTCTACAAAGTTCCGGGCCAATACCACTTAGTAGAACCAGTTGCATGACACCAATGATCTTTTTAGTTGTCTGTAAAGGGGGGGGGGCTTTTTTCCACTGGTCAGCAATGTAAGGGACATTTTTCCTACTAACCCCCAATGAATCAGGGGTTCCCCAAGACCTGAAAATTATTTCATATGTTCCCCTGGGGTAAAAAAAAATATTGTTGATGACTCCTGTGCATATAAGCGTACTAAGTAACCTTGAAAACCTAAAAAGGTGTCCGTAAAAAGATTACTTACGGACACCATAAAGAAATATGTTTTTACGAAAAAAACATTTCCATAAAGAAATATGTTTCTTATGAGAAAACATGTCCATAAAGGAATATGTTTTTGTCAAGACTGTCAATGCCCTGATTCATTTTATATTGCGTTATCACCATAGTCCAGACATGAAGCAGATTTTAGAGCTACAATTTCAAACGGTATCTGCGTAAGACAGGTTTTTCACCACCAACTGATGAGCATTATCAATGTTAAAAAGTGCAAAAATGTGCAAAAAGATTCATGTCTGCATCCCCTCACTGTACTCTAAAAATGTTTTATATGATGAAGTTATGATATTTAAAATGAACAGCTGATCGAAACATTAAATATAATCAATCAGTATGTTTAAATAATATCAAATAATTTTTATTTAATAAAAAAAAAATTAAAGATAAATTGTGATAGCACTAAACTTTTCAGTTTTCATTGGCAAATCCGCCCAGAACAAGCCTACCGATTTTCTACTTGTTGGTAGCACTGCAAACAGAAATTACCAAGATTTAAAGCGGTAGTAACTTGCTTGAATAGCCAAGCCGCAAAGGCGCATGTGGGAGTCATGGCCACAGCACAGAGCTCTAAAGGAACAGCATTTTGGAGCACATGCGCTGGTGACGTCATCGGCTGCCAACTAGACGAATATCTCCTGGACGGTGCACGTTTAGGAGATATTCATTTAACCTACAGGTAAGCTTAATACTAAGCTTTATTATAAGCTTACCTGTAGGCAAAAATCCAGAATTTACTACTGCTTTCAGAGACAAGTGGATGATTTAAATGATAAGTTCACCTTTGTAAAAAAAAATAAAAAATAAATACACATCTTTTTGAACGTAAAAAAAAAAATGTGCATTTATAATTTTCTTTACTAGGAGCCATGTTGCACTCTTGCAGACAGGCTGTGTGAGCTGTCTGCTCATATCTCATACAGGCAGGCAGTTACACACTGACCAAAAAAAACAATGAACTACCTAGAGCGCTCAACAGCACCCTGGTAGTTCATTGAGAACTACAAGCCGACAGCTGCAAAGGCTGTCGGTACTTGTAGCTCATTCATTCACAGAGCACTGTGAATGAATGATGCAGCTGGGTGGACGGAGCCCCGCACAGCAGCGTTTTTTAAAAATTTGTGACAGCGAGTTCAGGGAGAAGACCGCCAGCTCGTTGTCACTAGAGGCAGCGGGTTAGGAAGGGACTGCAGCAGTGTGAACATGTTACATGTTCCAGCCTAAGAACAGGTGGAACATATAACATGTTCCCAAAGGTGACCTTATCCTTAAAGCTAAAGGCGATTACTGGAGGTTTTAAAGCCCCCACACCCTATTAAAGCTGTGAGAAAATACACTTATGTAGCACAGACCCTTTGACTGGCCTCGCTGATTTGTCCCAGGTTCTATTCTCTTCTGGGTCCCCAGGCAGCCAGGAACACAACACTTGTACAGTCTATCTCACAAGAACCAAGCAGTAGATGCATTTCAGGCTTTATTTCTGGTTAAACTTAGATGGGGTGTTACAGAATTTAGTGCACAGATGTTTGGAGGACTCTTTCTATTGTCTACTCTCTTAAGGGGGGCAGCTCCCCTCTTTGCAGGGACCGGAGACACACGCTCTCCTGGGACTCCCAAGCAGGACAAATCCTACTTTAACAACACTGACAGAGTCACACAAGGGGTTAACAGCAACCAGTCACTAGGATCCCACTTCCAGACCTCTACTCACTGAGTCTCCAGAAAATGGGATGCCTCCTATCCAATAGTGGCAAGACACTGACCTGTGAATCTCCTGGCTGGATCCTCAGTGGACCTCCTTTTTTTACTCTGAGCTGCTTCCAGGAAAAAAGGGCCCCCAGCTCCACTGAGCTGGGACCTCTGTGAACTCTCTCTCCGGGCTTCAGCTGACTTGCCCAGAAGGGCTGCAGCCCTCCCAGGCTGGGATCTCCTCCCCAAGAAAAGAACCCTGTTGCTCCATGTTTCAGACTGTTAATCTCCTTTTCAGCCACCTACTGAGCACTCACCACCTAGGGATTGGCTGAGACCTCATAAATATTCAGGCCCAGGGTCTGCCTCTGCCAGCCCACTACATTCTATAACCTACTAGAAAGCAGGGAGAAGTACTTGAGCCTGAAACCTTTGAGACCCAGAGCAGCCAAAAATAATCAAACACTCCACTGTTTACAGAGGGGCCAAAAACTAAATTTGCCAGAGCCTCTCTAGCAGCCTATTCTATGAAGGGGCTACACCCAATTCCCTTCTTTCACACTAGAGAGGGAGATATCACAATCATTCTGGACTGCTGAAATGTAGTGCATGAGAATCTTGAGGTTTGGGATCCTCAGCACTGGCTGCAAAGAGTGCTCTTGTGTTTTGGGGCACCTTAAAGTAATCAACCTTCTTCTGAGTTTACTACATCTACCATTTCGTATTAATACAAGGTGATTATATGTCCATTTAAATGCATAATCCCAAGGAAGAATACATTCAGTTCAGATCATCTTTCCTCATAGGTGAGATCCGCCATATTCTATTGATTTAGTTGCCCTTCTCTTCCCTAGTTCTAGTTAAACATCCTTGGGCTGTAATACAGCTGTTGTCACTCCTGTACATTTTTAGCATGCACTGTTTGGAAAGTATCAGCACTCACTCAGTCTTTTGTACTGTGTCAACAGTAACTTGGGCTCCTATAAAATATTAGCATTCAGTCTCATTTATTATTATTATTATTCTCATGTGACACAACATCAATCACACAATTACCTATAAAGTATCAGTAGTCACCAATTCCCTATAAAAAAGGTCGGCGGTCACTGATCTTCTATAAGGCATCGATGGTCAACAATTTCCTATAAAGTATCAGCGGTCCCTTATAAAGTGTTAGCATACACTCAGCCTTTATAAATCAACAGTCATCCAGTCTTATGTGGAGTATTAGTGATCATTTAGTCTCGTGTAAAGTATCAGCAGTCATTCAGACTTTTGTGAAGTATCAGCAGTCAATCAATTCTTGCAAAGTAACAGCAGTCATTCAGTCTCCTGTAAGGTATAAGCAGTTAAACACTTTCTTGTAATGAATCAACAGTCAATCAGTCTCTTGTGAAGTCTCAGCAGTCAGTCTCTTGTGGAGTCTCAGCAGTCAATCAGTCTCTTGTGGAGTCTCAGCAGTCAATCAGTCTCTTGTGGAGTCTCAGCAGTCAATCAGTCTCTTGTGGAGTCTCAGCAGTCAATCAGTCTCTTGTGAAGTCTCAGCAGTCAGTCTCTTGTGGAGTCTCAGCAGTCAATCAGTCTCTTGTGGAGTCTCAGCAGTCAATCAGTCTCTTGTGGAGTCTCAGCAGTCAATCAGTCTCTTGTGGAGTCTCAGCAGTCAATCAGTCTCTTGTTATGTTTCAGCAGTCATGCAGTCTTTTGCAAAGTATCAGCGGCCAATCAGCCTCTTGTGAAGTCTCAGCAGTCAATCAGTCTCTTGTGAAGTCTTAGCAGGCAATCAGTCTCTTGTGAAGTCTTAGTAGTCAATCAGTCTCTTGTGAAGTCTCAGCAGTCAATCAGTCTCTTGTGAAGTCTCAGCAGTCAATCAGTCTCTTGTGAAGTCTTAGCAGTCAATCAGTCTCTTGTGAAGTCTCAGCAGTCAATCAGTCTCTTGTGGAGTCTCAGTCTCTTGTGAGGTATCAGCAGTCAATCAGTCTCTTGTGAGGTCTCAGCAGTCAATCAGTCTCTTGTGAGGTCTCAGCAGTCAATCAGTCTCTTGTGAGGTCTCAGCAGTCAATCAGTCTCTTGTGAGGTCTCAGCAGTCAGTCAGTCTCTTGTGAGGTCTCAGCAGTCAATCAGTCTCTTGTGAGGTCTCAGCAGTCAATCAGTCTCTTGTGAGGTCTCAGCAGTCAATCAGTCTCTTGTGAGGTCTCAGCAGTCAGTCAGTCTCTTGTAAGGTCTCAGCAGTCAGTCAGTCTCTTGTGAGGTCTCAGCAGTCAATCAGTCTCTTGTGAAGTATCAACAGTCAGTCAGTCTCTTGTGAAGTCTTAGCAGTCAATCAGTCTCTTGTGAAGTCTTAGTAGTCATTCAGTCTCTTGTGAAGTATCAGCAGTCAATCAGTCTCTTGTGAAGTCTTAGGCTGGGTTCACACTATCCAACACAAAAACGGTCAGACTTTTGATCCTACTTTGCCCTGCAACATCGCTCCTACTTCGGTCCTACTTCCATCCGACTTGAATGAACAATATTTTGCTCCAACTTTGAGATTGTGACTTGTCCTTTGACCAATCAAAACAATCCCAGTGTGAGATAAATTCCTTTTACTGTTGCTGTAATCACCAAGTCGAATGTCACAAGTCGTATGGTTAGAACAAGGATCCGACTTTGATCCTACTTCAATGATATTCAATGGGCTAAAGTAGGACCAAAGTCGGACCAAAGTAGTACAGAAACCATTTTCAAAGTTGGATCAACTTGTGTTGGACCAGTTAAGACGGCTCTCATAGGGAAACATTGATTTTGTGACGTAATGTGACTTGTGCTCACAATGTCGGTCCGTTTGTCGGACAAGTGTGAACCCAGCCTTTGCAGTCAATCAGTCTCTTGTGAAGTCTTAGCAGTCAATCAGTCTCCTGTGGAGTCTTAGCAGTCAATCAGTCTCTTATGAAGTCGTAGTAGTCAATCGGTCTCTTGTGAAGTCTTAGTAGTCAATCAGTCTCTTGTGAAGTCTTAGCAGTCAATCAGTCTCTTGTGAAGTCTTAGCAGTCAATCAGTCTCTTGTGAAGTCTCAGCAGTCAATCAGTCTCTTGTGAAGTCTTAGCAGTCAATCAGTCTCTTGTGAAGTCTTAGTAGTCAATCGGTCTCTTGTGAAGTCTTAGTAGTCAATCAGTCTCTTGTGAGGTCTCAGCAGTCAATCAGTCTCTTGTGGAGTCTCAGCAGTCAATCGGTCTCTTGTGAAGTCTTAGTACTCAATCAGTCTCTTGTGAAGTCTCAGCAGTCAATCAGTCTCTTGTGAAGTCTTAGCAGTCAATCAGTCTCTTGTGAAGTCTTAGTAGTCAATCGGTCTCTTGTGAAGTCTTAGTAGTCAATCAGTCTCTTGTGAGGTCTCAGCAGTCAATCAGTCTCTTGTGGAGTCTCAGCAGTCAATCGGTCTCTTGTGAAGTCTTAGTACTCAATCAGTCTCTTGTGAAGTATCAGCAGTCAATCGGTCTCTTATGAAGTCTTAGTAGTCAATCAGTTTCTTGTGAAGTCTCAGCAGTCAATCAGTCTCTTGTGAAGTCTTAGCAGTCAATCAGTCTCCTGTGGAGTCTTAGCAATCAATCAGTCTAAACCATGCTTCTATTTATGTGATGTGCTCGGGACAGCCATTCAATTCATTTTGATCAAACTGACACTGGAATACACTGCTTGTGCAGTCCTTTGCATTAAACTGTGAATGTTAATGTGTCAATTAGCTCCTATTGGAACATCACATTCTAGACCACAGGTACTGGAAACACTTCCTTTGCTTGCCACACCCCAAATAATCTGTTTTACTTATGTGGATCAGTTGCTGCCGTACTAAATAATCCCTTGTACAACACAAGGATTTTAATAAGTGACCACCTACCCCTGATGAAGATCTTATTCGAAACGCGTTGGGTCTCTCTTGCCACTTGGTGGCGGTGTGAGTGGTCATAAGTGTCTTTTATCACTGGCTTGTATTGTTAATTGTTTCATGTTCACCTTTTTCACGCATTGTAAGTATGTTATTTCTTATCTGTTTTGGTTCAACTGTGCTCTCTTTGAATCTTTGATTAATGGACCTAGTATTGTCAAGGTCCTTTGTCGATTTTAATGTACAAATAAACATTTATTGTTTTATTTCAGTCTGTTTTTTGCTCTGAATGAGTTGGTTTCCCTTTAAAGTCACAGTGGGGGGTTGTCTTCTTGAAAATACATATCTATGTTAGGGATGTGGGTTTACCATTTATTATATTGAATCAGAGTGTAGCAACATCTAAACTCCACCCCTTTCTTGACCTGCCATGCTGCTTGGTCAGATATGGGTCTGGCATGAATTTTGGGGGGAACCCACGCAGTTTTTTGAAAATTTTGCATGGGGTTCCCCTCAAAATCCATACCAGATCCGAAGGGTCTGGTATGGATTTGGGGGCATCTGACGCCATTTTTTTCTCAGTCGGATCAAAATCGGATCTCATTCATTAAAGTCACATGGACATCGGACCAAATTTGCAGGGCAAAGTCAGATCGACAGTTGCAAGCTTTCATGTCACAGCAGTGTGAACCAGGACTCAGCAGGAACCAGTTGAATATCATCAACTGCTGACAAAGTGATATACAGATCAGTGTATTCGGATAGCAGCATGTCCTGCTGTCAGAATACAATGCCCTTGTTTGTGTGGATAGATAAATGTGTTGTTATTTTTTTAGTTTATTTTTTCTAGCAACCCACTAGCATCACTAGTTTCCCTTTATACACACATAGATTTTTCATAATTTTTCTGTCTCTTTATCCCTGTTGACCAACTCCAAGTGAATAATCAATTTAAAATACTCTATTACAGGGCTTGAATCTAAGAGCCAGCTAAAAAGTTAGGAGGCAGTTTTTTTTTAGCGTAGTGTTGGGTTTTCAGCGCCTGGGGTAAGGCAAGTAATTTGCGCCCCCTAACCCTAACTTACTCACAGCAGAGCAGCCGGTCAATAAATCCAACGTAACATCAGGGTTATAGGCTGGCCAGAAAGAGTGACACTAAAAACCTGTTATAGGGGGAAACTCCTTATTATGCCTAATGCGTAAAATGCCCTCATCTGCTGCCTAATGGAGCTTAAGGGTAGCTGTTGGTGGGTGGCAAAAACATGTCTCTACTGCACATTTTTACCATCCAACTGCACATCTAAATGAAGCCTTAGTGACACTTTAAATAAAATACAAAAAAAAAAAAAAAACGGTGAAAGAAGTATTCCAGTGCTGCTGATCTTCTGCTGCCTCTTTGCAGCCACTTCCTGCCTACATGTGTGTCCCCCACAGTGACTATTCATTACTCTGGTGGGTTACCAGTCACCATGAAATACTGGAGCCCAGCTGCACATAAAGAGTGGTAATTGTTGATGGAACACATGGCTTTATCAGAGGACATAGAAAGACTCTTCTAAAGCATATCCAGCTGCCTCATCTCCCCTCCTCCACCTCACAGCACACAGTAGAGCTGCACGATTCTGGATAAAATGAGAACCACAATTTTGTTGCTTAGAATAAAGATCACGATTCTCTCATTTGACAGACTCCTGGCAAATATGGTGTGCAATAAAATATCGCAACAACCACCATTTTATTTTCTAGGGTCTCTACTAAAAAAAATATATAATGTTTGGGGGTTCTTAGTAATTTTCTAGCAGAAAATGTTAATTTTTACTTGTAAGCAACAAATGTCAGAAAAGGTTTAGTCTTTAAAGAGGAACTGCAGTCTGCTCACATAAGTTGTAATAAAAACATGTTTGTCATTCTGAAGCTTCCCTCTAACCACTTTGCATATTATTTTATATAGTTGTGCTCATTAGTTTACATACCCTGACAAAATGTATGATTTCTTGGCTATTTTTCAGAGAATATGAATGATAACACAAAAACATTTATTTCACTCATGGTTAGTGTTTGGCTGAAGTCATTTATTATCAATCAACTGTGTTTACTCTTTTTAAATCATAATGACAATAGAAACTACCCAAATGTCCCTGATCAAAAGTTTACATACCCTAGTGATTTTGGCCTGAAAACATGCACACAATGAAATCTTGAGTTGGTCTACCTGACCGTTATTTGGTTTCAACAGAACCCCTCACTTTTCGCTTCTTGATTACAGTTTGAACACTGCTGATTGGCATTCTCAATACCTTGGATATCTTTTTATATCCCTTTCCGAAAAACCTTTGACAATTCTTTTGCTTTCCCCATGACTCAGCATCCAGAAACGTCAGTGCAGCACTGGATGAAAGATGCAAGGAACTGTCAAGAGTCCAGAAACTCATTGACCTTTTATACACACACACTAGTTACAAGCAAACAGATCACAGGTGAGGATGGTTACCTTTAATAGCCATTCAAACCCTTTTGTGTCAACCTGTGTGCATGTCATCTAGCCAAAATCATAAATTATGCCAGGGTATGTAAACTTATGAGCATAACTGTATATACTGTGATTCTATACTTGTCAAATATGCTGCAGAAATCTCCCTCCACTAAGTCTGGCTGCAATCATTTTAACTGTGGGCCGCTGAAGCTGCTGCCTGTTCACTTCCTGGATTTACACAGACACACAGAGGCACACCTCCAACTCTGCAGCTCCCATTGGCCCTCATATGACTCCTCTCCCTTCCTGGCAAACTCTCATGAGCGTGAGAGAGAGAGCTGTGCATGATGTCAAACGCTTAGGCATTTTTCAAGACAAGAAACAGGAAGTGGGCTGTATAAGGTATTTACAGGCAAATAAAAAAGGTTTTACTATCCAAAGTTAAAACAACAAGGGCAGAGGAGTTAATAGATGGAAAGATGAAAAAATTACTGAAGTTCCACTTTAAATGGTTAAACTGACCCCATTTACAGACCCAAGTTCATTCCTTTGATAAAAGAACCAAGAGATACTTTGTTCACACTTACAAGCGAAACTTGGCAGACTGCCTGGTTTAACAGCTGTCAGTTTTTAGGCAGAGAATGGCTCTTCACTGAAGCAGAGATAGTGAGGGGAGAGAAGGATCTTTTTTTTTGACAGAACACCGCTCGCCAGGTCACAGTTTCTGGTCGACATGGTGACCTGGCGCCTGGAGTTTGTCGAGCCCTGCTCTATTATATGACCTGCACCTTTAGGCCCCTTTCATACAGGTGTTCCATTCAGGTCTGTCCTGAATGGATGCCCCATTCTCCTCTATGGAGCGACAGATGTCAGTGATGACATGTCCGCTGACACCCGCCGCTCTCCAATACGAGTCTGACGGGCTGGAAACCCTATTTTTCCATCCGTGTGGGGATCGGATGACAACGGACAGATGGTCCGTTGTCACTTTATTTGCCATAGGGGAGAGCGGTGCTCTGATAGATCCGTCTCCGCATACGACTCAGAGGGGATTAGCGGAGCGATCCCCGCTGAGCAAAAACAGACCCACACACGGACGTGTGAAAGAGTCTTTGGTTGATACTAGGGATGCACCAATACCAATACCAGTATCGGTGCCGATACTCTGCATTTTCACAAGTATTGGTACTCGTGAAAATAGACTGATACCAGAAAGTGATGCCGGAAGTGACGTTGGCTTGGGTGGATGTCGGGAGCAGATAAAGATTGCGCCCCTCCACTTGGCGGTAAGTACTGTTCTTGACCTGTTACATTACGCATATCTGTGGTGCTTTCTCCAGGCTGTCTGTGTGATACTATCTGCCCTGCATGGCATGGTTATACCATGTCCCGCATGGTGGTCGGTGAGTGCTGTTACACATGTCTGTGTTGCTGTCTCCTGTCGGTGTGCTATTATATGCCCCGCATGGTGGTCAGTGAGTGCTGTTACATGTCCCACAGCCACCCACAACATGTCTCTTCTGCCTACATGGCACCCACATGTCTCTTGCTTACATGTCCCCTGTCCCGCATGGCGGCTGGCGAGTGCTGTAAAATGTCCCACATTGTCTTTTCTGCTTAACAACATTTTTACCGCATGACTGTGTATTTCTGTACTTAAATGGTACCTGCTAGCTAACGCTAGCCTACCACACAGGATTGCATTTACTAGTATACAATATACTATAGTAATACACAACATGAATTGAACATATACACATACTGCTGTGCTGTGCTTGTCTCAGAGTTTTCCTCATCTAAATTCACCCAGTCAGCACTCAGCAGGCTCAGCTGTGTATTATGCAGTTTGCACTGTGCACCCTTACCTTTAGGCTGGGTTCACACTATCCGACAAAAAAACGGTCCGACTTTGATCCTACTTTGCTGTGCGATTTACGGTCCTACATAGGGAAAAGTTGGACTGTTTGTCTGTGAACAGGGATCCAACTTTGATCCCGACACTGCCAGGCACCTTGTGCTCTGGGGATCATGAAGGGGACTCCACGCCAAATTAAAAAAAAAAAAAAACTGGCCTGCTATGCTCCCCCTCCAGGAGCATAGTAGGCCCTTTGGTCTGGTATGGATTTTAAGGGGAACCCCGTGCCGAATAAAATGGCGTGGGGTCCCCCCCAAAATCCATGGGGAGTATGGGTGCTTCGGGGCGGGGGGGCTCTACGCCCCCCACCCCAAAGCACCTTGTCCCCATGTTGATAAGGACAAGGGCCTCTTCCCGACAACCCTGGCCTTTGGTTGTCGGGGTCTGCGGGCGGGAACTTATCGGCATCTGGAAGCCCCCTTTAACAAGGGGGCCCCCAGATGCTGGCCCCCCACCCTATGTAAATGAGTATGGGGTACATCGTACCCCTACCCTTCTACCTGGAAAAAAAATGTACAAAAAAAACACACTACACAAGTTTTTAAAATATTTTATTAAATCAGCTCCGGCGTCTTCTTCCCTCTCCGGCAATTCTTTCTTCGGCTCTTTTGTGGGGACTTCCATCTTCTGAGGGGTCTTCTTTCTTCTCCTTCTCTACGGCATCTTCTGCTCTTTTGTCGGTCTTCTCCACTGTCCTCTTCCCTCTGTTCTTCCTCTTCTTCTTCTTCTTCTTCTTCCCATGTTGACACGACGCAATCTCCTTTACGAATGCCCTCTCCGCTGTGTGCTGTGCCTTATATTGGCATGGGGCAGGGTCACCCGCTGACATTACCGGCAGGTCCCGCCCCTATGATGTCACAGCCCGTCCCGGGGTGTGACATCGTATGGGGCGGGGCCTGCCGGGTGATGTCAGTGGGTGGCCACCACGACCGCGCAATTTTCAGTTAAAGCGACGCAGTGCCGAATCGCAAAAAGTGTTCTGGTCCTAACATGGAAAATCCTTGCGGGGCTTAAGTGGTTAAACATTCAAACCTGGCATATTCTCGGCTGCAAGATATTCAGACCCAACTTGGTCAACCCATTAAAAGACTTCAACAAGATGTTCAGACTCACTGGAACAGCACTTTTTACATGCTGCAGTCTCTGATTGAGCAAAAGCGGGCCATTGGAGTATATGTGTCAGAACATGAGCTGCCTGCAACCAGAGGGGCATTGCTAGGTCTACAAAAGATCTGAGGCTAGAGCCCATAGCAGCGAAGTAAAGAAAGTCATACTTTGCATGAGCATACACATGTATATAATATACATGTGTGTATGTGTATACTGTATATACTGTATAAATATATATATATATATATATATATATATATGTATAAATATCGTTACATATCTGAGTGGGGATCCCCCTTACATCAGGGTCCCCAGAGAGCTCCCCCACTTACATCAGGGTCCCCAGAGAGCCCCTTGCTTACATCTGGGTCCCCAGAGAGCCCCTTCCTTACATCAGGGTCCCCAGAGAACCCCTTCCTTACATCAGAGTCCACAGAGAGCCTCTTCCTTACATCAGGGTCCACAGAGAGCCCCCCACTTACATCAGGGTCCCCAGAGATCCCCTTCCTTACATCAGGGTCCCCAGAGAGCCCCTTCCTTACATCAGGGTCCCCCAAGAGCCCCTTCCTTACATCAGGGTCCCCATAGAGCCCTTTCCTTACATCAGGGTCCCCAGAGAGCCCCTTCCTTACATCAGGGTCCCCAGAGAGCCCCTTCCTTACATAAGGGTCCACAGAGAGCCTCTTCCTTACATCAGGGTCCACAGAGAGCCCCCCCCTTACATAATTGTCCCCAGAGAGCCCCACTATACATCATGGTCCCCAGAGCCCTGCCTGCAGTCCCTACTGTCCCAACCTCTGTCTGTGTGGGTAGGTTTATGTGATCCACTCACCTCCCGCCCATCCTCGGCCAGCCTTTTTTCTTCCTGTTCCATGACAGTGACAGTGAGCTAGGAGAGGATCTTGGAGAAGGAGTGCAGGCTCTGGGAGGTGCCAGGGATGCTGCTCATGGTGGTGGTGTGGCCTCGTCTTCTCTCTCTTGTTTCTCTTCACTCTCTTCTTTCTCTTCTGGGCTCTTCCCGGCTGTCCAGGCCTCCCCCTCCCTATTTGAAGATGCCACTGTCCTGCACCCCACCGCCACCGGACCAGCAGCATCTGCTCCAGTCCAGGACCATGACAAGGGGGCTGGGCTCAACTCTTTTGGCCAGGGGTGTCCAAACTATTGCCCTCCAGTTGTTCTGGAACTACAATTCCCATCATGCCTGGTTATGTCTGTGAATGTTATAGTTTTACAATGCCTCATGGGACTTGTAGTTCTGCAACAGCTGGAGGGCCGTAGTTTGGTCACCCCTGCTTTAGGCCCTATGAGCACTAGCATGGAGGAGGAGGTGGTACCCTCCTCCGCTTTGAATGCTGGGCAGGGAGGGAGTCACGGCCGTGATGTCACTAGTTGCTAGACACTATGCAGCTTTAGCAACCGGTGACCAGGAGTAGAGTCAGGTGGAGGCGAGGGCAGAGCTGTAGCCAGCGCTACCGTGGCTCAGTCTGCCCCTGCTTCCTGCATTCCGGACCGGGACATACCTGCTAATTGCAGAACTGCACCCACCCGGTAAAAGAGACTCGGGGCTATAGCCCCAATAGCCAGCCCCTAGCAACGCTCCTGCCTGCAACTATTATTGCAAATCAGTGGAATCTCATGGAAAAGATAATAAACATATTAGTTCCCTTTGAAGAACTGACTCGCTGCGTGAGTTGTTCAGATTCTTTTGCCTCAGATGTAATTCCTGCAATCACAGTGCTACAGAGATTGTTGCCAAAATAAATGGATGAGGACCATGGTGTTAAAACAATGAAGAACATATTGCTTGGTGCTTTGCAGAAACACTACCCTGACATGGTAGCAAAACCCACTTTACTGCATCGCTACCTTACTCGATCCAAGGTAATTATTATTGCTGCTGACTACATACTGTTAAAATGCTTTTTTTTTGGTCTCTAAAAGAGATACACAAATGACAAGCACATGCATACTTACCTGCTTTGCCTCTGTGTAATGGTTTTGCAAAGAACAGCCCCATCCCCGATCCAACTCTTTTTGTCGGGTCCCCCCATCGGTACTCCTGGCTCCTTTCCTTCTAGCAGTTCCACCAAAGCAAGCTTCCACAGTTGTTGGGTTGTGAACTTGTAATGTAAGTAATTAAAAAACATGATGTCATGATGACATTTCTGTTCTCTGAAATTTGAGCTTTCAAGGCAAGGCATCACGCACAGTTGAACAATGCAGTTTGAGCTGTTTTCAGCTATTTCTCTGTATTAACTCCCCTCCATGTTAGCCTAGGTGTCCAACTGTCTATGGTCATGCATGCAGGGCCGGAAGGGGCAGGTGCCCCGGGCGCTACAATTTCTGGAGCAGGGGGGGGGGGGGCACCATCAGGGGGGACAGCGGGACTCTTTTTTCATTTTCGGGTGCGCAGTGGTCACTTGTCATTTGCGACAAGTGCATGTAGTTCCGGTCTGCCCGGCGGATTGATATAGAAGAGTCCAGAACTACATGTACTTGTCGCCAATGACAAGTGACCACTGCGCACCCGAAAATGAAAAAAAGAGTCCTGCCACGCTGGGGAAAGATTCTTTATGTTTTATGGCTGAAAGCTTGCAGATCGCGGCGCTCTGGGTCTCTCTGCCTCCGCCGCCCCCCCCCCCCTCCTTCCATACTGAACAACAGCTAAAGAAACCTGGGGACAGCCATATAGGCTGTCCCTCCTGATGGCGCCTCCCCCTCCTCCTCCAGAAATTGTAGAGCAGGGATTCCTCTGACTGGGATCGTTCAGTGACCCCAGGACCAGTTGCCAGCCCCAGTAGCCAGCCCCGGGACCAGGAGCCAGCCCCAGTAGCCAGCCCCAGGACCAGTAGCCAGCCCCCAGGACCAGTAGCCAGCCCCAGGAACAGTTTCCAGCCCCCAGGACCAGTAGCCAGGACCAGCAGCCAGCCCCAGGACCAGCAGTCAGCCCCCAGGGCCAGTAGCCATCCCCCAGAACCAGCAGCCACCCTCAGGACCAGAAGCCAGGACCAGCAGCCAGGACCAGCAGCCAGGACCAGTAGCCAGCCCCAGGACCAGTAGCCAGCACCCAGGGCCAGTAGCCAGCACCCAGGGCCAGTAGCCAGCCCCCAGGTCCAGTAGCCAGCCCCCAGGTCCAGTAGCCAGCCCCCAGGGCCTGTAGCCAGCCCCCAGAACCAGAAGCCTGCCCCCAGGAGAAGTAGTCTGCCCCCATGACCAGTAACCAGCCCCCAGGACCAGAAGCCAGCTCCCAGGACCAGCTGCCAGCCCCAGGACCAGCAGCCAGACCCCAGGCCCTAGCAGCCACACTCTTGACCCCAGCAGCCAGACCCTTGGACCAGCAGCCAGGCTCCAGCAGCCAGAGTCTAGGAGCCAGGCCCCAGCAGCCAGACCCCAAGTGCCAGACCCTTGGCCCCAGCACCAGTAGCCAGACTCTTGACCCCAGCAGCTAGACCCTTGGACCAGCAGCCAGGCTCCAGCAGCCAGAGTCCAGTAGCCAGGACCAGCAGCCAGCCCCAGGACCAGCAGTCACCCCCCAGGACCAGTAGCCAGCCCATAGGACCAGCAGCCACCCTCAGGACCAGAAGCCAGGACCAGCAGGCAGGATCAGTAGCCAGCCCCCAGGACCAGTAGTCAGCCCCCAGGACCAGAAGCCAGCCCCCAGGACCAGTAGCCAGCCCCCTGGATCAGTAGTCAGCCCCCAGGACCAGAAGCCAGACCCCAGGCCCTAGCAGCCAGACTCTTGACCCCAGCAGCCAGACCCTTGGACCAGCAGCCAGGCTCCAGCAGCCAGAGTCTAGGAGCCAGGCCCCAGCAGCCAGACCCCAAGCACCAGACCCTTGGCCCCAGCAGCAAGGCCCCAGGACAGGCAGGCAGACCCCAGGCCACAGCAGGAAAACCCCAGGACCAGCAGCCTGGCCCAGTAGCAAAACCCCAGGACCAGCAGCCCAGCCTAAGCAGCCAGCCTCCAGGCCCCAGCAGCCATGCTCCAGTAGCCAAGCCCCAGGACCAGTAGCCAGACCCTAGCAGCCAGATTCCAGGACCAGCAGCCAGATTCCAGGACCAGCAGCCAGCCCCCAGGACCAGCAGCCAAACCCCAGGACCAGCAGCCAAACCCCAGGGCCCAGCAGGTCTTAGCAGCCAGACCTTTGGGCCCAGCAGCCAGACCCTAGGACCAGCAGCCCCTCTCCAGCAGCCAGAACCTAGCTACCAGACCCCAAGCGCCAGACCCTTGGCTCCCTCAGCAAGACTTCAGGACCAGCAGCCAGACCCCAGGCCACAGCAGCCAAACCCCAGGGCCAGCAACCTGGCCACAGCAGCCAAACCCCAGGGCCAGCAGCCCAGCCCCAGCAGCCATAACCAAGCAGCCTAAACCCAGGCCCCAGCAGCTAGACCCCATGACCAGCATCCAGACCCCAGGACCAGCAGTCCAGCCTCAGAAGCCAGGCCCAAGGACCAGCAGCCAGGAACCAGGACCAGCAGCCAGCCCCAGGAGGACCAGCAGCTAGTCCCAGCACCCATTATGTAAAGTAAGTGAAGTCTTCTAGGGCTGGGCCTGGGCATCAAAGTGATATTAATATAATATTGTTTATTTGTATTATTGTTTAGTGACACTCTAATGTAGTCTGTCATGGGGCGAGGAAGGGGACTCTTTCAGACTCTCCAATGGTCACAGAGAGGACCTCTGTTAGATAGACCCACCTCCTGGTCCCATTAGACCCCATTGTAGTCTCTAATGGGGCCTGGTGGGGACTCTTTCTAACAGACTCTCCAACAGAGACCCTCTCTGCGTTCATTAGAGAGACTCCCCCATTAGAGTATTCTGCTTCTTTTTTTAATGTTAAGAAATCGTGGGAGGATCCCAGGGTATCGAAGACTCCTTAGGGGAGGGGAGGAGTTAGTAAGATGACCACGCCCATGTGGAGTGCCCGTGGGGGGGTGGCGCAGTTTGCCATCTTCGCCCAGGGCACCAAATGACCTTGTCCTGGCCCTGCATGCATGCATTGCACACTATAGTGTTTACTTATTAGGAGTTTGGTGGCAGGGAAGTTTACAGGCAGAAAAATACAAAGGTTACATTTGGATTTTTTTCTTCTGCCTGTGAACTTCCCTGCCACTAAACTCCTGAAAGACCTGTAGTGTGCAATGCCTGGACATGGACACATAGCATAGGCTAACAATGGAGGGGAGTTAACAGGCAGAGAAATGGCTCAAACACCATCAGCTGCTTTGAGCTGCATTGTGCATGAGGCCTTACTGCAGTGCTACTGCTAAGTGACAGTGCTAACACATCCTCATCCAACATTCATTTGTTCTGTAAGGGCTCATGCACACTGTAGCTGATAAACGACTGTTTTTGGTCATTTGGGCATTTTTTTTAACAGCCAAAAACGCCCCTTTATGTTATCCTATGTGTGCATGCACACATGGATGTTAATTGTGGTTTAACAGCAGTGGCGTTTTTGGGCTGTTATCTGAACGCCCTGAATTGGCGTTCAAAAGTCGTTCTTCTGACCACAAAAAACGATGGACGCAGATAAACGCCGCTAAACGCTCATAAACGCCGGTAAACGGCCATTTATCGACGTCCGGCATTTTTTGTAGTCAATGGAAGCTAATGAAGTAAAAGAAAAAACGCTCAAAAATGCAGACGCCGATAAACGCTGCTTACAAAAGACTGCAAAAGAACGTTTTCTAAGCAGCATCTCCTGCCAGATGCCCAGAGAGCGCCCAGTGTGCATGGAGCCTGACTGTCTGTGAAATGTGTTTCTTTCACAATTGTGTAAGAAGTAAACTAGAAGCAAGCACACTTGTTTTTTTTTTTTACAAAATTTTGTCTTTTGAAGTTTTGGCTGAGTGAGAAAGATACTGTTCTTCCTCCTCCTTATGCCTTAACAGAACTTGGTTGGTTGTGAACTTGTTGTGATGTTTACATGTCATTGACATTATAATTTAACATGTTCTGTGCAATTTAACCACCTCCTTACTGGGCACTTAAACCCCCCTCCTGCCCAGACCAATTTTTGGCTTTCAGCGCTGTCGCATTTTGAATGACAATTGCGCGGTTGTGCGACGTTGTACCCAAATAAAACTTGCGTCCTTTTTTTCCCACAAATGGAGCTTTCTTTTGGTGGTATTTGATCCCCTCTGCTTCATTTCTGATCGCCGCTATAAATAAAAAAATGAGCGACAATTTTGCAAAAAAGAACAATATTTTTTACTTTTTGCTTAAGTAAAAATCCATTAAAAAAAAAATATTCATCAGTTTAGGCTGACATATATTCTTCTACATATTTTTGGTAAAAAAAAAAAAAATCGCAATCGTTGTATATTGATTGGTTTGCGCATCTACAAACTGGAAATTGATTTATGGCGTTTTTATTATTTTTTTTTTTCACTAGTAATGGCGGCGATCTGCGATTTTTAGCGGGACTGCGATATTGCTGCAGAAATGTCGGACATTTTTTACACATTTTTGGGACCAATGACATTTTTACAGCGATCAGAAATTTAAATATCCACTGATTACTGTCTAAATGTCATTGGCAGTGAAGGGGTTAACCAGCAGGGGGCAGTGAAGGGGTTAACAATTGTTCCCTGGGCGTGTTCTAACTGTGGGGGGCAGGGCTGGCCGGGACATAACAGATCCAACTGATCCCAGTGACCGGGATCAGTAGATCTGCTATGTCCCATTCACAGAACGGAGAACCGGCGAGTTTACAACGGCGGTTCCCCGTTCTGAGGCTCCCAAAAGAGATCGCCGGGTCTCGGGCAGACATTGAGTCCGCCCAACCCACGGGCACGCTCGCGCAGCGTGCGGCGCGCACGCGCCGCCGCTGCCTCCAGGGGGCGCGCCAGGAGCGCGCACAGTGGACGACGTCCATGGACGTCTTCCGGGCATTTCAGATCCGCGCTGGAGCCGTACTTCGGCAATATCGCGGATCTGAAGTGGTTAAGACAATTTTGCTTTGAATCTAGTAGCCAGCTTAAAAGTTAGGAGCCACACTTCAGTACCCTATATTTTCTAAACCCCCCTATAGGTCATCAGTTTAGCGTTACAGATGAGGTCTGATGCTAGAATTATTGCTGTCATTCCGGCATGCGCGGCGATATGTAACACGTGTATCATAATCAACGTCTTCATGCATAGGCACCCCAATGCATGCGTTTACATTTGTATGTGCGTATATGTGGGGGTGGGAGGTCTCCATTTTTTGGGGGGGGGGGTGGATTTTATGTGCTTGGGTGCAACTTTAATTCTTTACAATACATTTTTTTTTTTTTTTTACTGAACTCTTTTTTTTCATCACATAAGAGGCAAAGAAGAGAGAAAAAAGTGATGATTTTTTGGTGACAGGTTCTCTTTAATGAGATATGTAGGGTCCTTGCTTGTCTTCCCTGTACTCCACTGAATGTAATGCAGTGCAGATCGCACTGCATTACATTCTCTCCCGCCCATGCTGGCCAGGAAACCAGGGGGCCCGGAAGTGACTTCATACTTGTCGCTTCCAGGTTAGGAACAAGATGGGAAGGAGAGCAGACGTGTGTCCACTCTCCGCTGCCCTGCGGTGTCCACTATGTTGGTCCTGGGCCTGCAGATGGGCATGCTAAGCCTGGGATACATAGCGGTGGGGGGGACACTTTACCCACATGTGTGGAAGCAATCGGACGGCAGGGCTAAATGTAGAAAGAAACTACCTGCCCAGTGCCAGCATTTCCTGGGCATCAGGCAATACAAATTGTGCACCTCTGCAACAGTGAAAGGGCTGACAAAAGCCCAGGCTCCAGGACAGAATTTCTAGTTGCCATGGCGAGCTGGCACCTGGGATTTTGTCGAGCCCTGCTTTAAGATTTCAGGTCACTAGGCTGGCTATATAATCTGGCAAGAATGGACCAAGCTGGCCCAAAGTAATTATGCCAAAAATCGAATTCCCGGAGTTCAGCTTAAGGGCTGGTTCACCCCGCAATTGATGTGTTTCTGCATGCGTGTTTCTGATGCGTTTTGCTGTGTTTTTTTTCCCTAATTTTTGCTTCATCTCAATTCAGGACGTGTGTTTTTGATGCAATTTGCCACTTGCCACTTGCCAAATGTGAAGCATACAGAAAAAATTCAGCATGTCCTACTTGTGTTGAATGGTGTGAACTAGGGCCATTTTTATTGGCAGTCTCCTGACATGGCTTAATGGTGTGCTTTGACCTCTGACTGGTCTTTACATCACTTCATGTAACAGGAGGTGGCCAGGAGAAGTGTCTGCGTACTTTTTGCCACCATAACGCACCTGGGCAGCGTAGAATAAGACGCTTGTGTTTTAGAAACCTGCAGTCCACAGATGTGACGCATGATGCCTGTTGATCAAATGTGCTGCAATGCATTTAAAAAAAAAAAAAGAGGTCCCTTAGCACACCTTGACGCACATGCGTTACCAGAGCGTATGAATGTGCAAGATCCTTTAGAACAGGGTTTCTCAACCAGGGTTCCTCCAGAGGTTGCTAAGGGTTCCTTGAGCAATATCTCTCAGATAAGTTCCCTCTGACACCATTGATCGTTTTGGATATCTATAAGGGGGTAATTCTTCCCAATGACCACAAGTGTAAGGAGCACTCTTCCCATTGACCATCACACTAATGCTGGGGTAGGCAACCTTAGAGAGGTGGAGATTTACTTGAACAACATGGGACAAATCAAAGATCACCGGGCTCAGTAATCTGTTAAGATAGTTAGACTTCTATGATATCCTGGGAGTTTGGCGAGCTTTCTAAAAGCGCACAAAACCCGCTGGATATCAGGGAAGTCTATGGATATGGCACAGCTAAAGCTGCCAGTACACTGCGCTGCACCCACAGCATATCAATGTGAAAGCTGCCTAATGGTTATTAGCCCTGTTATATATAGGTGCTATTTTGCCCATATAGCTACTATTATGCATCTATATGGGCACAACAGCATCTATATTGACACAACGGCATAAAGAAGTTATTTTGCCCATTTAGCTGCTATTGTGCCCATATAGATGCATCATAGCAGCCATATAGGCACAACAGCATAAAGAAGTTATTCTGCCCATATAGATGCTGTTGTGCCCATATAGCTGCTATTATGCGGGTACAATAGCAGCTATATGGGCAGAATAACTTCTTTATGCTGTTGTACCCATATAGTTGCTATTATGCCCATATAGCTGCTAGTTTGCCCATATAGATGCATAAGAGTGGCTATATGGGCACAATAGCATCTATATGGGCACAGCAGCATCTATATGGGCAGAATAACTTCTTTATGCTGTTGTGCCCATATGGATTCTGTTGTGCCCCATATAGCTGCTATTGTGCCCATATAGATGCATAAAAGCACAACAGCATCTATATGGGCAGTAGATATACCCGTGTTATCGT
>BLSH010413474.1:307730-332631 GCA_018402905.1 Glandirana rugosa | reverse complement strand
TAATAAATTCAAAAGGAATTTTATACTTCTTAACATTGAGTTTTTCTGTAATACTTTGTTTATTTTGTAAAAATTGGGGATGTCTAGGCGCGATAACGGCTTCATACCGAGGTCGCGTCTAGACTTTACGGCCCTGCTGCTCCAGGTACCCGCAGCAGGGGACACGTGCGAGGGCCGCGCGGGGGACCGCCGTCGCGCACGCCGACTGATTACTGTGTAAATGTCATTGGCAGTGAAGGGGTTAACCTGCAGGGGGCAGTGAAGGGGTTAACAATGTTCCCTGGGTGTGTTCTAACTGTGGGGGGGGGGGGGCTGGCTGGGACATAACAGATCTAACTGACAGGGATCAGTAGATCTGCTATGTCCCCGTTCTGCAGCTCTGTCAGGCGATCGTGGGTCTCGAGCGGACATCGAGTCCGCCCGACCCATGGGCAGGCCCGCGCAGCGTGCGGCAGCCGCACGCGCTGCCGCCAGGGGGCGCGCCGGGAGCGTGCACAGGGGACGACGCCCATGGACCTCGTCGTCCCGGCATTTCAGATCTGCGCTGGAGCCATACTTCGGCAATAGCGCGGATCTGTAGGGGTTAAAAATGTTTTATTTGTTTCATAATGTCTTTTTGAGTTACAATTCTTCATATTTTAAGGAAAACTTAAATAATTCTTCATTAGTTTTAAAAAACGGTCACATGACACAAAAACAGGTATCGGTAATTGGTATCGATGACTACCAAAGGTAAAGTATCAGTACTCGTACTCGGTGGCACATAAGTGGTATCAGTGCATCCCTAGTTGATACTATTCCCTACCAATCTATGTTTTGAAAAGTGTCCCTTAGTATTTTTTTTATAGAGTAAAGAATGGTTAAAACACCTGTTAGATTTTTTCAACTGTGTCCCATTGGAATGGGTTTCCCTTGACTTCCTGTACCACAGCCAAAACAGGAAGTGAGAAGAAATCCCACCAAAAAAAGGATTTCCCTGTTGTCAGCAGAGTCACCAGAACCAGAACTCCTTATACAGGACACATAGATCCTCCCTAATCTCCCTAATGCCTCGTACACACGGGACGACGATCGCATTCAACACGTCGTACTCACGACCGTTGCATGCGGAATCGATCGTTTGTGGGCGCGCTTTCAACAGTCGAACATACAACGGTCGTGCATGGGAGTTGTATGTGCAGACTACAAAACTTGGTCGTACCAACAAGCTCGCATACGATCGTTGTATCGTGTGTAGAGCAGTTGGGTACAACAAGTTGTATTGTGCTAAACACGCATGCGCCAAGTCCACTTCAACTAACACGAAATTAGATGAAGGAGCCCAAAGGGTGATGCTACTTCCTCTTTATACGCTCGTTCGCGTCATCACGTTCGGCCGGCCGCAAGTTGTATGTACGACCGTCGGGTGCATGTCAGTATGCTATTTACATTATGCTATTTACATTATGCAACATACGATTCAACACGGTCGAACGTGCGATCGTCGTCCCGTGTGTACGAGGCTTAATGGGACACGGACATAATAAAAGTTTTGTCTTTAGTTATATTTTGAGTGTTTTTGTCTTGCTAGTATGTACCTGTACTTTACAACTTAGATTAAAAGAGAAATTTGGGAATCTGAAAAAACAAACCTTTATACTCACCTAGATGGTTGCAGCATGGATCCAATGCTGCAGCTGTCCCCCCAGACTCTATACTGAACAAAGACAGCTGATAGCTTAGTTCCCTGTCTTCAGTGAACAGAGAGCTTTTTGCTTTCTGCTCTGCCCCTCCAGTGTTCACTGGAGCTCCGGACAGTGGAGACGGCAGGATCTCAATGGTGCACTAAGAGACTGATCCAGCTGCCGGTCAGAAATCTGGGTGGATCCCGGCATTATTGTCGGAATCCCTGCAGAGCCTGGCAGCTTACTTTAGCCCAGCCCACATACTTTTTCTTTGAATAAAATCCTTTTATAGTCACAGCTACCGAGTTTTCTTCTATATGAACATTTGTAACAAGCTCTGAACGGTTTTACATGAACAAATCCAAAATACCATCATTTCTAGTTATGTCTGCGTTTACAATAGTGCCTTTAAATATAAAAAAAATACATAAGGCACAAAAAAAACGAAAGTAAATTTGCACAATTGTATAGCTGTTTTGGAAACTTTAGAATACCCATAATCTTATATGCAGATAATGCACAGACATCAGTGATTCAGTACTGGAATACACTTACTGTATATGTATTCAACTTATTTGTATGGGATTTAAAGTTCACAAAGAGATGTTGTTATGGTATCCTGTTCTCCTGTTGCCTGGATACAACTCCCGGTGGTACTGCTGCGTGACATAATTATTCATTTGTTTGATTGGCGTGCACAATCTAGCGCTATTTGTTTTCTGCCTGAAAAACAACGTTCAGTAAGTGCTTTGGTAAACTAGGCTCTCTAACTGCATTTACCATATAAATTGATTAAAAGTAAACTGCATCTTGAATAAACAAATCAATAGCTTTAAGCACTGGAATCTTGGCACTGTTATGTTTGATGCTGGGCTGTGAAGATTCAACGCCGTTACTACTTGTGCAAGAGTGTAGGACATGAGAACATGTACTATGGAAGGAGTCAGTTAGTGGTAGGGAATAGCTTAAAGCAGGGGTCTCCAAACTTTCTAAACAAAGGGCCAGTTTACTGTCCTCCAGACTATATGGGGGCCAGACTGTGGTCATTGGGATTAGAAATGGTCCTGGTGTCAGAGGAAATAAACAATACATCTTTGGTATTAGGGGGAGGAATAGTGCCCATCATTGGTGTTAGTGGGATTAATAGTGCCCCATCATTGGTGTTAGTGGGATTAATAGTGCCCCATCATTGGTGTTAGTGGGATTAATAGTGCCCCATCATTGGTGTTAGTGGGATTAATAGTGCCATATTGCTGGGGTCAGAGGTAGGAATAGTGCCCCATTGTTGGTGTTAATGGGAATAATAGTGCCCCATCATTGGTGACAGTTTGATAAATAGTGCCCCACTTTTGGCGTCAATGGGAGAAAAAGTGCCCCATTGTTGATGTCAGTAGCCGGAATATTGCCCTAATGTTGGAATAGCGTCTTGCATCAGTGAAAGGAAAAGTGCCCCAAGGGCCAGATAAAAACAAGCAAAGCGCTGCATCCGGCCCCCGGGCCGCAGTTTGGAGGCCCCTGGCTTAAAGACTGGGTTAACATTAGTGTGACATCTGGCCTCTTTTATCATTACTTTTTTCTAAATACCGATCTTTGTGGTTGCATTAGAATGTTTGCTACTGGTGATGAGATTTTAGCACTGTAGATCTTGGCTCAAGGATGCTAAAAAATAGTTTTCGGTACTTTTTGGCAATTATAAGACAAGTATACAGCTTCCTGGCAATTAATAGTTAGAGCAAGGGTTAATGTTAGGCAAGGATTAAAGTGTCAGTCATTAAAAGTGTTAAGAGAGCTTATTTTTAAAGCTTAAATTGTATGTAAACTCAAGAACAATATTGCACCTTACCAGTCCTTAGTGGTGGTTGCATTTTTTTTTTACTTTTTAGGATTTTTGTTTTCTCTATTTTAACATGTTGATCCCACTAATATGACAGTTCCAATTATAGGGTGGCAACGCTCACTCACTGTACATCTATGAAGGTGTAGTGTTTTCACCATAGAATCCTGCTCCGGATTCAGACTACAGGCTGACACTTGCATGTTCAGCTTATGCCATAGAAGAGTGATGGCAGAAAAAAGACCAAGTGGTCCATCGATGGTCGCGCAGGGTGAGGTGTTCCAGGAGGAGTTTGGCTGGAGAAGACTGATTTCCAGTACTCTGTTGATTGCAACAGCAAACGAGGTGATAGAGAGGTTGGGATCAGCCTGGTACATTACCACCTTAGACCTCACCAAAGGCTACTGGCAGATACCTTTAACTAAGGAAGGCAGGGAAAACATGGCATTTTCTACCCCAGATGGTAATCTACAGTGTAAAAGAATGCTGTTTGGCTTGCACTTTGCCCCAGCTACGTTCCAAAGAGCCATGGATAAAACTCACATAGGGGCAGTGTTGCCAACCGCCAGTAAATTTACTGACAGTTTGTAAAAATCTGTGATTTTTACAACTGTCTATAAATATCATGGTCTGATAATTTGTCATGCTGTGCTGACTTTTTAAGTGTAAACCAGGCAAATTAATTGCTATAGGTATTTCCAGTGTTTCCATATTGTGTTTAAATATCAATTGTCTTAGTTTTTAATAGAAGTTCTATTATTTTTAAGTTGCCAGTGAAAAATGTGCTCCGCCAGTAAATTTTCCATGTTTTGCCAGTAAAAAACACTGCAGGAGGTTGGCAACACTGCATAGGGGCATTGTCATCTTTAGTACTGACTGGAAATCTAATTTTCCCCCTGAGTGCAGGCTGTTTTAGACTCTGTAAAAAAGAAGGGGTTTACTGTGAATCCAAAAAAAAATGTGCTGTTGCTATACAAGGGATCAAGTACCTGGGGTACATTGTGGGCAGGGGTTTGGTGAAAAAGGTAGAAGCTATTCAGGCTTGGCCTTGTCCAGTCACAAAGAAACAGGTCTGAGCCTTTTTGAGCATCGTGGGGTAGGTTTGTCTCCAACTTTGCCACAATTGCTGCTCCTCTCACTGACTTGACAAAGGGTAAGAAATCAGTTATGGTAAAATGGAATAACAAGGCTCAGGAGGCTATCCGTGAGCTTAAAATGGCCTTATGTCAGTATCCAGTGCTCGTTGCTCTGGACTTTTCAAAATAATTTATTGTCCAAACAGATGCCTCCAGCGTGGGTTTAGGAGCCATACTGTTTCATGAAGTCAATGGGGAGGAGCACCCTATAGTCTTTCTCCGTAGGAAATTGACAGCCACTGATAGAAATTATACTGTAGTGGAGGGGGAAATGCCTGGCCATTAAGTGAACTCTGGATGGACTCACAGCACTATTTTCTTCTTTGCAGAAAGTTTCACCTGGTGTCAGTCCATGCCCCACTGACCTGGATAAGACAGAACAAGCACACGAATGCCAAGCAATCTAGTAATAGATGGTTCTTTGCGCTGCAAGAGTATAAATTTGTGGTCTAACACAGACCAGGAAAAGAACATCAGAATGTGGATGCCCTCTCTAGAGTACACTGTAGGGTGCCCCACATTGCCTCTGACACCTCCGCTTCGAGGCGGAGGGTGGGGTCGTATGTACAGGACACCAGGGATGTGTCCTGGAAGGCAGGTACATCTCCCTGATATTTGAGTTGTGTTCCCTTTAAGGGAGATCGTCATGGAGACATTGCTGGGTACTCAGTGGTTCTCATCCATGCAGGGTGAAGTGTTCCAAGAGAAATTTGGCTGGAGAGGACTGATTTTCAATACTCTCTGGATTGATAAGTCTATATGAGGGACCAAGAATATTGGAGGTTCAGAGAGTTTTCAGTGGGATGAACCTCAAAACACTGACTAGCAGGACTCTAGTCTCGAAGGGGTTATGACTCAGGCAAAGGAGGCTTGAAAGGCAGCAAAGGGAGATCAGCACCTGTGTTAGTGAAGCAGTATGGAGTAGCTCACAAGCTGAAAGCAAGGGTGAACTCTTAAGAATGGAGACACTTGTTTCTGAACCTCTGCGGCCTGCCCAGCACCCAAACCATGGAGGAACCCTACCCCAGTGTGGGAGGGACCAAGAGTTTGGTGGTGAACCAGTTGTATGGGTCCTTGTTTTGCCAGAACTGTGAACTCTTTATTTCATGTTGTGCTGAAGGAAGTTATTTATGTTGCCAGCCTTTATAATATTATATATTTATATATATATATATATATATATATATATATATATATATATACATATATATTTCCCCTGAATATACAGTAGATCTATGTTTGTCCCAAGCAAGTCTATTCCAAGCATCAACTATTCTTTTCCTAACACAACGGGGTTGATTTACATAGACTAGAGAGTGCAAAATCTGGTGCAGCTGTACATGGTGGCCAATCAACTTCTAACTTCAGCTTTTCAATTAAGCATTGACAAAAAAACCTATAAGCTGATTGGTTTCTATGCAGAGCTACACCAGATTTTGCACTCTCAGTTTTAGTAAATCAAACCCAATACTCCCTAAGATTATAGGCTAAGCCCAAGGATGCTACACCAGGAAGGTGCCTGGATAAGTATACATTTCTGTGGGAGGGGGGGATGTACCGTGTACAAACATTGACACTTTGCCTCATCACAGTCTCTTTATGGTTAAGAAGAATAAGAATTACTTCTGTTAGCCTTGGTTCACACTGCTGCAGCTTTGAAATCACACTACTTCAGTGAGGAAGTCACATGACGCAACATGTTGGGCGGAGCCAGTGACATCACTTTCCGTGTCTCCCGGAAGCAGCAGTGATGAGGTGATCTATCATGGAGGATTTTATACATTTATGTGCTGTTAACAGGAAGCGGCTATGTAAGTGATTTTTAATCCATTAAAAGACACTCATTTTAAGCAGTTCCACACTGCCTACCGTCTATTTATGGTGGCAGTGTGGATGCTGGGCGCGAATCGCCGTAAAAAGACGGCGATCTGCGAATGGCCGCTAGGTGGGGCGCGTGCCGCACTCCTGAGGAGTGTGCCCACGGCTCGGGCGGACCCGATGTCCGCCGGCGAGCTGCGATAAACGGCCACAGGCAAAGAACGGGGAACTGCCAATGTAAACACGGCGGTTCCTCATTCTGACAGTGCGGGCATAGGAGATCTACTGATCCCTTTCACTGGGATCAGTTAGATCTCTCATGCCCATGGTAGCCCACCCCCCCCCACAGTTAGAACACACCCAGGGAACATAGTTAACCCCTTCACTACACCCTGCAGGTTAACCCCTTCACTGCCAATGACATTTATACAGTAATCAGTGGACATTTAAATTTCTGATCGCTGTATAAATGTCAATGGTCCCAAAAAAGTGTCAAAAATGTCCGACATGTCCGCTGCAATATCGCAGTACCGCTAAATATCACAGATCGCTGCCATTACTAGTAAAAAAGAAAAAGAAAATAAAAACCCCAGAAATGAATTCTCATCATCCGTAAACGCAGCCACTTTTGCGCAAACCAATCAATAAACGCCGATTGCGATTTTTTTTTTTAATCACAAATATGAGTAAGAATATAAATCGGCCAAAACCGGTGAAAAAAAATGTTTTTTTATATTTTTTTTGGATTTGTATTTTAGCAAAAAGAAATTTGGGTTTTTTTGCAAAATGGTCGCTCTTCTTTTGTTTATAGCGGTGATCAGAAATGACGCAGAGGTGATCAAATACCACCAAAAGGAAGCTCCATTTGTGGGGAAAAAAGGACGCAAATTTAGTTTCGGTACAGCGTCGCACGACCGCGCAATTGTCAGTTAAAGCGGCGCAGTGGCGAATCGCAAAAAGGGCTCTGGTCCTAAACTGGGAAATTCTTCCGGGGCTGAAGTGGTTAAAGCATAATATGCTATCAGCATACATTTATTTTCTTCACATATCCAGAGCACACGTTTACAAGCGGACTTATGTCTAATTTGAAAGTATACCATAAGAGGAGGCTATCCAGTTGGAAGCATACTGGGGAAACAGTATAGGACCCCAAAGGGGCAGCAAGATCTGTAGTGGGACTGTATTTAAGGTGAGCAGGCATTGCACCCAGAGGTGTCGGTGATGGCTCTCTAACACACAGTTACCTTTATATGGATGGATAGCATGAATCTTTTTTCACCTTTGAAAGATTTATTTCATGTAGTGGACTATTATTACTGTATTTATTATTCTGGAGGATTTTTGTAATATCATCAATCTTTATTGTATATGATATCACTGGGCACAGTGTTTATATGGATTATTAGAAGTAATATTTATGTAATTAATATTCATTACTATTATTTGAACAGTGCACCATTCATTTAATTTATATAGGTCCAGGCCATGTGCCCCTTACCTTATCAGGGTTACAAATCTCTACATATACCAGAAGTGGAATTGTAAGTCCAGGTTAATCTTTTCACAGTTCCTGCATCTAACATCATTTTCTTCCTTTTATTTGATAACTTTCCACCTTAGGCTTCTACACTCTACAATATGATCCATCCTGCTTCCAGCTCCGTAACCAATCTTTTCTGTCACTATGGTACACATCAGAGTTTCTATGTGTACAGCTTGCTTGGTACTTCAGGTCATGCACAGTGCAGATCATAGGATCTTTAGAAGAACTAAAGCGCTTCAGCCACAAAACACAGAAGGAATAATTAAAATAGGTAAATTATACATTTAAATAAAATGATGAACACATGGGAAGGATTCCTATTTTCCATGTTGTAACATCTTACAAAGCAAAATATTTTTTTTTCATTTTTTCTTTTATTTTATATATATTTTTTAAAATTTTATATCATTTTATTTCAAAACCATAAGGCCTCATACACACGGACGTTTCTTAAAAAAATAAACAAAACGTTGAGCCCGACGTCAAGGAAAAAAAATCTGTGTTTTTCGGCGTTATGCATCGGCGTTAGTGAGCGTTAGTGAGCGTCGGTGTCAATAGGCGTTTTTTTTTAAAAAAAATCAACCCTCTGCTATTTTTCAACCTAACAATGTGGGCGTCAAAAAACGCCGGTTAACGCCGCTACGGCGTTAGTGAGTGTTTTGCGGCGTTGCCATCAAAAAACACCAAACCGTTACAGCCGCAAAACGCACTGGCCGTGGGTTCTAGTCTCAGCTCACTAACACCGATGCCCTCTACAGCTCAAACACGTCGGCGTTTTTATGGGGCCATTGACTAACATGGAGAGCTGCAAAAAACGCCAGGAAACGCCGGTGTCAAAAAACATCTGTGTGTATGAGGCCTTATAGGCAAAACACTATAGCATGGTGTAAACACAAAAGGTTTAAACACTTCTGTTTGGGTGGACGTCATATGACGTCGCTACCTTTGAGAAGGGATATCTGAATGGTGCCTGCAGCTGCAGGCACCATTCAGATATTCATTTTTAGAGCTGGCGATTCTGAACAACATAAAAGTGATCTTAGCGGTGGATTCGCCGCAAGATCACTTTTATCAGCGGCGGGAGAGGTGCCCCCCCTCCCGCCGCTTTCCCATCATCTCCGCCGCTTACCGGACCCGCCGGCAGCGGCGGAGATGATGCGATCTGTCCCCCCCAGTGTCCGAGAGCCGAGTGAGTAGCTGAAGCCGCTCACTCGGCTCCATAGTACGGCAGGGCGGAAATGACGTCAGAAGTGACGTCCACCCAACGGTCTTAAAGGGACCGTTTTTTTTTTGTTCTGTCATTTTAGTGTAAATATGAGATGTGAGGACTTTTTGGCCCCAAATCTCATATTTAAGAGGACCTGGCATGCTTTTTTCTATTACAAGGAATGTTTACATTTCTTGTAATAGGAATAAAAGTGATCATTTTTATTTTTTTAAAAAGAACAGTGTAAAAATAAAAAGTAAACAGTAAAATAAATAATTAAAAAAAAAAATTAAAGCGCGAGTGCGCGTGCAGAAGCGAACGCATACGTAAGTCCCGCACACATATGAAAATGATGTGCAAACCACACATGTGAGGTATCGCCGCAATTGTTAGAGTGAGAGCAACAATTCTAGCACTAGACCTCCTCTGTAGCTCAAAACTGCTAACCTGTAGAATTTTTTAAACGTCGCCAATGGAGATTTTTAAGCTGCAAAGTTTGTGCAATTTTGAAGCATGACATGTTGGGTATCATTTTACTCGGCGTAACATTATCTTTCACAATATGGAAAAAAATTGGCCTAACTTTACTGTTTTCTTATTTTTTAACGAAAAAAACTGAATTTATTTTTAAAAAAGCACGCTTGGAAGACCGCTGCACAAATACGGTGAGACGTAAAGTTTTGCAATGACCGCCATTTTATTCTCTAGGGTGTTAGAAAAAAAATATATATAAGGTTTGTGGGTTTTAAGTAATTTTATAGCAAAAAAAATGATTTTAACTTGTAAACGACGAAAAACAGCCCCTTAACTGAAGTGGTTAAACAGCTTTTGTTCCTAAACTTATACTAGAGGGACAGGTGGGCAGAAGAGCAGGTCATATGTTCTTCTGTCTAGCTTCAGACTAAAGATTGTAAAGGATTATAAAGCACACTGGGAGATATAATCCTTCCAACATGCTGGTTCTATTCTGTGGCCCCCTCCCAGGTGTGGGGATTCCTATGGGAGGCTCTATGGGAAATAACAACCCATGTCCCTCTGATAATAAGAGGCAGAAGCTTAGCTCTAACACACGTGGAGCACATACTCAGCTAAGAAGACATTTATTTTACTCCACATATGACTGTGACTTTAACCTCAATTAAACCCCTGAGTTGGACTAGACCAATCGGCTAACCTCAATTTTTGCCTATAGGTCCAGTCTGCTTATCAATACCATGTTTCCTCTTCTTGTCACTAGTTTTGGTATTGCATTATTTACTCTTGCATGTATTAAGCAATAAATAAAATGGTAATACTTTATCTGGGAAAAAAAATTCCACCTAAGCCAAAATGATAGCTGAAGTTGTAGATGAAGATAGGTGAAGTTGTGTTCACTTCAAATACCCAACCATGTGCAAGAGAAAATTAAAAAAATATATAACTTTTCCTGTGTATCCTTAGATGATTTAAGAGAATATACAATACCTTCAGCTTATTTGCTAAGCTAAGTGCGCATTTGTTTTGCAATTAGGGCCGAAACAACTAATCGATTAATCGACAACTAATCGATTATTAAAATAGTTGTCAACTATTTTCATAATCGATTAATCGGCCAGCTGATTAGTTGGCATGCATACAGAATGCATTATTTGTTTACATATCAGGAAATACAGTGCAGCACACATACAGCTCAGTACACTGTCCGTAAATGTCAGTAAGTGGCTGAGAACTTGTGAATGTCTGAGGAGCAATGCGTCTTGGGACATGTAGTCCTGGGCAGGAAGTGAGAGGTTCCAAAGGTAGAAGTTTTTTTTACCTATAGGGTCTTTCTATAATATAATTTGCAGCTTGATATTAGGGCACTCTGAAGGCAGGAGGAGCCAGACGTGTTGACCCCAGAAGAGGGGAATCGGGGCAGCTCTGTGCAAAACCAATACACAGAGCAGGTAAGTATAGCATGTTTGTTATTTTTTAAAAAATTACTTTAAAGACTGTGTGCAGGAAGATCAGCATCTGAACCCAGAGAAGGTGGAGGCTAATAGACTGGAGGTAATAGAAGGCATTGCAATTACATTTAAAGTAAACTTTTACCAGTATTGTGCATTTATATTTAAAATAATCATATCCAGGAAAAAAAGTGTCTCAGCTTTTAGCACTACTATAATATAAAAGATTTCTATGTCCCTTCCACCCTTCATATAACTTCATGTCCGACTCCTAGGTAAAATACCCATATATCCTACTTCTGGGTGTATTTATTATTATATATGCTTCTGTCTGTTATTCTCAGAGTGGATTAGAGATGTTGTTCCCCAACCATATAGTTGGTTATTTATATTTATCACTGCATATAGATATTTAAGACAAAATTGCTGCTTTTTTCTTTTAAAACTTTAAATATTCACTAAATTTTACACCACATTTTTTTGTAAGGTTATTATCCCATTAATCGATTAATCGAAACAATAATCGACCGACTAATCGATTATGAAAATAATCGTTAGTTGCAGCCCTATTTGCAATATGAAAATACATTTTGCAAAGTGATCAGTCTTTATTCTTTTAATAAATCAAGCTAATTGCCTCTATTATAGTTCATACAGCAGGCATGTCAAAATGTGTGTTCTTTTGGGTTGTTATCATACTTTGTTGTGGCACTCATACAATTTCAAGGTAAATTGCTAACATTGCAGAGGACTCCTAAAATGCTAATTGTTAGGCTGCCCTACTGATCCATTGACTTTAAAGATGAATTCCGGATATAAAAGATGAATGAGCTTTGTATTTGTTAATGCTTCATTCGGTATATTTGTAAATGAGTAACTGAATTTGATCTGGTTTCAGCCTTTTGCAGTTCTTCTACAGCAGAGCTCGAACTGGAGGAGGGAGAAGTAACACAAGGGGCCAGTCAGTTGTGCTACAGTGCAAAGAGCAGAGGGGAGTACGGTCCGGGTAAAATCTATAAAGTTGCAAAGGAGTGTAATACATTCTGTGCAGACATTTTGTTTGGATTAGCCCCTCTGTGGCATGTTATACCTTTTTCCCCCTTGGGCAAATAGACGTTAGCCAGGTGCAATATTGATTTTTAGTCTTGGAGGATGTTGCTATGTAGCATTTTATATATTGTAAGTAATAAGTGAACCTTACAAGTTACGATCTATCTATGGAAATGTAACTTATATTTAAAGTTTATTACCTTTTTATTTTTCACTGTATACATACATTCAAGTATTTGATTGTATTCTTAGATGTGGCCTGTTTAACCCCTGAAGAAGGAATATACTTCCGAAATGTGTTGGACTTCTCTGTCCAGATGCTACATGTTAAATCCCTTTTGCCATATCTAGGCAGCTTACATTGTAACATCTTGGACAGACAGGGCTGTTTTTGACCGTATAACATTATGCCTTATACAGTATACTTTTTTTCAATATATATTATGTCTCTGTATATAATTTGTATTATTATTATTATAATACAGGATTTATATAGCGCTAACAGTTTATGCAGCGCTTTACACCTTTAGGGTAGACAGTACAAATATAATACACTTATATACAGTAGGAATCAGAGGATCCTGCTCGTTAGAGCTTACAATCTAAGAGATTTAACCTTTTCTATGACTGCAATAAAGATTGTATATTCACTTCTTAACTCATTGATTTTCCTTATGTACTGGCCTTTAAAGTCCCATCAGAAGTGTTTCTTTTTGGCTTTATTACTGCAAATGGGGATGTTGGTAAAAACACCTACAGTATAATACCACTTACCCTATCTTAGCTATTATCCCTAGAAGTGATAACCAATTTAGGACAGTTCTTAAGACAGTCCTCCCAATCTTTCAGGGCCAGGATATCACTCTTCCAGAGATCCCACAGACACTCAACCTTTGGAGAATAAGTATAGAGAAGGGCAGCATACAAACTGGGACCTAGAGGCATGTCTTAATTTAACATCCAGCTAGGAATCCGAAACTTTGGAGAGAGCTGTGAAAAAGAGAGCAGAGAACTAAGCGCCATAATGTCTCCTAGGGTTTCGACACCGTACCATGCCCAGACCTGGGGGTTAGGATTGCTGAGCGGTCATCAGTTTCTTTCATTTGTGACATTTTCCTGTACTTCCCAGCTTGTCTTAACACTAATTGTCCCTGATACCCAGTTGCTCATTCTGGCTTGTGAAATGACCCTGCCATCTGCCTGCTGTTTTCGTACCTTCTCTTCTCGCCCAATGTTGACCCGGGCCTGGCCCTGACTCTGTTTTGGTTTCGGATTCTGTACCTCTACTGCCCGGCTGATACCGACTCTTGCCTGCCTGACCACCCGAGATCCTGCATCCGCCTGCTTGAAAGCCCACTTGCTGCCCATGATTCCATACTTGCTGCTGTGTCTCCGCTTCATTTAGCTCATCAGTCCGCCTGCTATTCGGCACCTGCTGCAAGGTTCTTCTGGCCAGGATCTCCTACAAGGCACCTGTGCCACTCCATGTCCTGATATATCCTGTCATCACTTCCAAGAGAAACAGCACAGGAAGTGTAAGGAGAAGCCCTCTCATCAGCTCGGCCTCAACCAGGTATGTGACGCTATCTTTTGCTCAGACCAAGTAGCCCTAGTAGGACTTGGTACATCTCTTAGACCATGGGTGCCCAAAAGCTGGCCCGTGGCGTCCTCTGATGTGGCCCACGCCTTCTGCTCTGGGATGGCGGGTCGGCAAGCCCACATTGTGGGCTCCCAAACCACCATCCCCGAGCATCAGTGTGAAGATCCGAGCCGGCGCTAGAGGGAGCAGAGCCGATGCTTCCTGCATAGCACGGTTTCTGTCACAGGCGGAGTGATACCAAATGTACTCCGTCTGTGACAAGAGTGATACAGGAAGCATCGGCTCTGCTCTCTACTGCAGCCGCATGATTCCTCCAGTGCCACTGCTGTCACAATGATGGTGTGTATGGGGAATCAAGAACCAGCATGCAGTACCCACCAGTACTCAAAAGTAGCAGCCATCAGTACCCACCGGTACCCAGAAGTACCAGCCACCAATACCCAACAGTACTCACCAATACCCAGCACTACCCAGCAGTACCAGCCAGCAGTACCCAGCAGTACCACAGCCAGCAGCACCCAGATGTACCAGCCAGCAGTACCCACCATTACCAGCCAGCAGTACTAGCCAGCAGTACCCACCAATACCCAGCAATACCAGCCAGCAGTACCCATCAGTACCAGCCAGCAGTACCCACCAGTACCCAGAAGTGCCAGCCAGCAGTACCCAGCAGCACCAGCCAGCAGTACCCAGCAGTACCCCCCAGTACCCAGAAGTACCAGCCAGCAATATCCACCAGTACCCAGAAGTACCAGCCAGCAGTACCCACCAGTACTCAGCGGTACCAGCTAGCAGTACCTATCAGTACCTAGAAGTACCAGCCACTAGTAACCAGAAGTACCAGCCAGCAGTACCCAGAAGAACCCAGAAGTACCAGCCAGCAATACCAGACAGTAGTACCCACCAGTACCCATCAGTACCCATCAGTACCAGCCAGCAGTACTCAGCAGTACCAGCCTGCAGTACCCACCAGTACCAGCCAGTGGTACCCACCAGTACCCAGAGGTACCAGTCAGTAGTACCCAGCAGTACCAGCTAGCAGTAACCAGCAGTACCAGCCAGAAATACCCACCAGTACCAGCCAGCAGTACCCACCAGTACCCAGAAGTACCAGCCAGCAATACCCACCAGTACCAGCCAGCAGTACCCACCAGTACCCAGCAGTACCAGCCAGCAATCCCCACCAGTACCACCCAGCAGTCTCCACCAGTACCGGCCAGCAGTACCCAGCAGTAATCGCAAGCAGTACCCACCAGTACTTGCCAGAAGTACTTGCCACTACCAACCAGTAGTACTTGCCAGCAGTACCCACCAGTACCAGCAAGCATTACCCACTAGTACCAGCCATCAGTACCTACCAGTAGCAGCCATCAGTACTCACTAGTACCAGCCAGCAATACCAGCCAGCAGGACCCACCAGCAGTACCTGCCCTGAAGGACAGCCAGCAGTAGCCTGTAGCCATACCCCCCTGGGGGACAACAGCAGCCACCAGCCATACCCGCCTGGGAGAGCAGCAGCAGCCAGTGATAACTGCAGGAATCCCGGGGAAGAAATGAAGATTGAGGTCAGCTGAGGTGCAGGTAAACCCCAGTGCATCAGTGTAAAAGCAGCCTTAGGCCCCTTTCACACGATCGGCACGATCAGGTCCACCTGTCTGTTTTTCAGGCGGACCCAATCGGACCCTCCATTCACCTCTATAGAGTGCCAGATTTAAACTTACCTGTGTCCAATCTGCTAAAAAAACACAAGGGGATCAGTCCCCTTCTGTCTGGGTGGATTGGATCGGAGGGCCCATAGAGTAGAGCAGGCTGTGTCCCTGTCTGCTCTGCATATGCAGAGTGGACACAGACCTGTTATCTGCCCGCTCTGCTCATAATGGTCCACAACCGGCTGGCAAGTCACTAACGCGGCCCTCGCTCTGCAAAAGGTTGGGCACAGCTGCACTAGACCCTCTCCAGAGCAGACCAAGTTATAGAGTTCAGTGATGGAGCTCTGGAAGGCAACCTCCAAACAATCGGAGAGGCTTCCTCTGCAGCTCAGCAGTTCAGAAAATATATTCTTTTGCCATGATCATTTCAAATACAAAATCCAGTTATAAGTATTTAAAATATTATATGTCATATCTGTTATGCTAAGACCCACACACACTTACAATATGTGCTCTATAATATTATTCATATAATATATGGTATTTTTTGCATTTTGACAGTCACTACTACTGTTTGTCTGCTGTCATTATATAGATGAGTTTTATATTACTCCAGTTCCCAATGTAATGCCTGTCTAGGAGAGTTGGTCTATTATGTTGGTCTATTAAAAGAAAGCTTATCCACACAGTAATCAGCTTTGGAGTCTCTGACACAAATCCTCTTTCAATACAATCCATCGGGTTACCTATTCACGAGCACACATATAATGTATAAGCCTGATATAACCTTTCAACCCTGAACCGTTAATGGAGCATTGATACTAGAAATGATTTACACGTACAATAGCTGAAGGATGGCTATATATATTTCATCTTCTCTATCTCACCCACATAAGAGCTCATGCACACTGCATCTCCAAGAAGATCAAGAAAGCTGCTCCTGCAGATTTTTAAGGTTATTTGAGCTCTCATTTTTTTCTGCCTGGAAACGCCCCTCCATGGTAGCCGATGTGTCCGTGCACACTATGGCTTTTTTTTAGGAGTTTACAGGTACAGGCGGTCCCCGGGTTACAAACAAGATAGGGTCTGTAGGTTTGTTCTTAAGTTGAATTTGTTTGTAAGTGGGAACAGGTACATTTTTTAAGTGTAGCTTCAGCCAAAAAATATATTTTTAATCTTTTTGGATAGCATAGGGAAGGGTTAACACCCCTGTAATGTTTGTCTTGCTGTCTATGTTTCTGTTCAGAAGATTTCATCTCACTTTCTGTCCCAATGATAATTGGATTTTGAAAATTTTGGGTTGTTGTTAAAACAAGGATTGGTGATAAAGCTTCAGTGGAGACCCCCTTTTCCCATAATAACTTTTACAGGAGTGAATTTCCCTTCCTAGGGGGCGATTTCCTCTCACTTCCTGTTGTCTCCCTCCGTTTGTAAGTAGGAGTCGTTTGTAAGTCGAATGTTTGTAACTAGGGGACCGCCTGTATATGCTCCTACAGGGTGGAAAAAAACCCCCACCAAACTCACGTTTTTTTGAGAGGGGCTTTTGAGCAGAAACGACGCCTAAGTGCCCAAAAACGCTTGAAAAAGAGCAAAAAATGCTAAAATAAAAAGCACAAAAAAGAGAAAAATTAGCTGTAAAAAAAAAAAAAGGCTTATGCTTGAAAAAGCTCAATAAAAATGTGCAAAAGAGCACAAAAAAGCACACGCTTTTTCAAGCTTTTAGGCAGAGAAATAGAAGCTCAAATGCCTGTAAGAGCAGCTTTTTTTGAGCTGCAGTGTACATGAGCTCTTAGATTTGAGTTCACATAAAACTGTACTGTTGGTGTGGATAGGATGCTGTTAAAGAAAAGCAAACACAGATGCTCCATTTTTCATACAATTTTCTGTAATTCAAGATGCATCTATCCCAGACACTCCTCCACCCACACCTAGTCTGGATACGCGATGTATGCTCATTTTGATTGTCTCTGAGTCAGAATGCTACCACTTTCACCCACTTGCAATAATGCAAAAACGTCTCTAAACTGAGGCATACAGCGCCCAGGTTCGTGGGCCCTCAAAGTCCACAGTAGGAGTTTTGTTAATTGAGTTTTGGTATTTAACACAGTGTAGCACCCCCCTGACCCCTGGAGGAATGTGGGGTACCCTCAATGGCAGGACGGGCTAAGTCCTTGGCTGAAAATACAGGATGTGTAACAATTGGGCGCCAGTTATTTTAATGTTTTTTTTTAGAGATTTTATTCCAAAAAAAGCGCAACTCAGAGGAGTAGGGAATTCAGATGCTCTTATTGAATTCTGCAAACTCCTTCATATGCTCCAGAACAGATAGAAAGCCTTTAAGCTGAGACCCTCATCGTGTACCTTGTACAGCAGCACCCTCAATGATCCCCCCAGACAGAAGTCTCTTTGACAGTTTCTTGTCTTCAGGAATTGCTGCAGCAAAGTCCCCTCTGGGATCACCTTCCTCTCTCCAGAAACCCATCCTCTTGGAAGCACCTTGCACCCAGGACCCCATAAAGCAGTAGTACCACCCTAGACATGCAGGCTTCCATTAGCACACTCCCAGTCTTTGCACCAAACATATGCAAAGGCCTCCTCGGCTGAGCTTTATCATGAACACTATGTTCGCACCCTGCCCAAGCTGAAGCCTATAGGAAAGGAAGCTTGCTCAAGGTCAGTCCCAAATATATATATGCTTCCTCAGCATGCACCATTGACAATAAAACTCCTAGTGGTTGGCCAGAGAAAGATATAAAAAAAAACATTTTTGCAATTCTGTAAGAGGTAAGAGGCAGGAGGGAAGACCTTAAGGAAACGGGTGAAAGCCCACTTTAAAAATGCTGTCAACCTTTGGGTCTGAGACATATCTCACTGGATATGGAAACCAGGGATGGAAGATAGACATGTTCGATTTGTTTCGATATGAATCCAAATTCGGACAACATTATTAGTATTCAGGGATTTGGATGCATCCGAATCACCAAATCAGAATAGTAATGCATTTCAATGAATCCGAAAATGAAACAACTAATTCATTCATATTCCTTGGTATCATTTGGACCTTTTGTTAAAGTGGAAGTTCACCCTAAAACTAAAATCTGTAAATCTACAAGCATCCACAATCTAAGACTTATCTATCTAGCCTTGTACAGAAGAAATCGCTATACATACCTTTTTTGAAGCCGCTCGATCTCCAGCGCCCAAAGCTCTGTGCAGGAGACAACCGAACGGCTGTGAAATGAATGGGAAGTGTCGTCATCCATAGACTTCCTATGGGGCTTCCGTTGTCGCCACCTCCTCAGCGAAGCTGCCACTGACAGCTCAGCGTGGGACCGGAGATGCTTCAGAAAAGATATGTATAGCAATTTATTCTTTATAGGGCTAGATAGGTTAGTCTTAGATTGTGGATGTCTGTAGATTTTGAGATTTTAGTGTTAGGGTGAACTTCTACTGAAATGTTTGAAGAATCCGAAATAACGTAACCACATAAGGAGTGATTCTTGACTCATATCCATTTCTTTTTTTTGTTGCATTAACATTTTTCCTTATTATAAATAATGCACTACATGTGAAATGAAATCATATTGCAATGAATACAGTAAGGTTTAAAAGTGAAATAAGATGATGATTCCTACTTATTGCATTTGAGTTGGATGGAGGCGAATCCATTAGAATCTCTGAATCATAAAATAATATTGAATCCCAAAGAAATTTTGTTCTATCTGTTATGTTAAGATTCTGAGGTTATGATGGATCCACCTTCATCCAACCCACAAAGAGTGCATAAGTAATCGAATGAAATAACAAATGAACACGTTAAAATGAATAAAGCCAATCTTTCGAAATAACTTCTGAAATACAAACGGAACAACGAATATATGAAACAAATCCAAATATAAGAAACAAATTCCGAAAGCGAATCCTTCTAACATAACAAATAAGCACGCACATCTCTAATGGAAGGTACAATAGGGCGAAGACCACATCAGTGCATGAGTATAACTATTAAACAATAATTTCTATTGTCCCCTAATTAGTAGATAATGTACTGTATGCACCAAATCAAACCATGTCTGTCAAGTTTATGGTCCTATGTTGTACATCTGGTTGACTGAAGTCTTATCTGCCTGAGTATTTAAAGTATACAATTGACTGACACAATTAGTGTCATTAAAGAGGTAGGACTAAGATATCTAGCTAACAGATTTTATCAGGTCAATACATATAATGCAACTATGTGTTAACATGTAAACATCCAGACAATTAATTTCCCATCTGAGTGAACTGTTAATTTACAGTTAATAATGCTTTTGAGCAAAAGGTAAATAATATATATAAATGCACAATTCTATTTGTACGGTCACCTTAGGCTGCTGAAGCAGTATAGGCAGATGACAGTTCTCAGTGTCGAGCAGAATCCTGCTTCTCAATCTATTGGCTTTATCTTGCTAATGAATACTCCAGCCATCATAGACAACTCAGTGGGGAGTCCATCTAATACACATATAAATATCAGATAATGATTGCCATAGTGGAGGCATGATAGAAGTAACTCCAGAGACAGGCCCTACTGCTAAAGTACTGGGGATATGTAAACAGTCAATGCTGCCCAACCAGCTTTAAAGGGCTTTAAGAGCTGCATTTAGAAAATGTTTAACGCCTAGTGCACACAGGCAGAATGTCGGGCAACATCGGCCGGTTCAATAGAAAACTGCCTACATTCAGCCCATGTGTATGGCAGCCGGTCCAACAGAAGCCAGTTGTTGGGCCGGCTTCTGTCGGATGTGCATGCTGGAAAACCAGCAGCCGACCGGCTCCAATCAGCACTCTCAGCCCATGGCTGAGAGCACAGACCGGAGTGTTCTGGCAGGGGGAGAAGATGTCCCCATGTCAGAACACAATAGAACAGCAGGGGAGATCACTGTACCAACATCGGATTGTCAGTACATCGGCTCTGACCAAAGCTGTCGTTTTTTTTTCCCTTCAACCCACTGGGTTGAAGGAAAGAAAACTCATGGTGTGTACCAGGCTTAAAGCGGAGTTCCACCAAGAATTTTTTTAAAAATTTTTTTGGCATCCACTCTTTTAATACTAAATAGATGTAACCTTTTGTGTCCTTACTTTCAAACCGACTAGTAATTACATGTGTGTTTTACTCCCAATTTAGTTTCTCTCACTGCTGGACTTTCTTTCAGGTGAGGGTATCTGAAGCCCATCCGTAGTCTCCTGGCATCTCTTCCTGAAAGAAGTGCATGGTGGATAACCATCATACACTCCTCGATCTCGGTCCACCTTAAATCGTGTCATTTCCTGTCTGGAAATAACAAGATTTTACAGTACAGGGAAGCCCACTGACTCCTGGGAAATGATGAGTCACATCTCCCAGGAGGCTAGGCGAAGCAGGAAGTAAGGAGAAGGGCCTAAGACCTAAAAGGGGCAGATTACAGAGCCCACCTAGCAACAAGCAACTTAGGGTGAGTATACATTTTTTTCCCTTCAAAGGTAAGTCTATAAAGGCAAAGGACTTGAATGATGTAAAAAAAAAAAATTCTACGTGGAATTCTGCTTTAAGACATAGATAGCAAGGAATTGCCAGATGTTATAATCAATTATCTCCATGTTTGCCAGAACTCCTTTATTTTTTTATTTTTCCGTAGGTTTTAGATTTAAATGCAAATCAATTTAATATTTGGACAACTCTTCTGAATAACTAGTGCTAGTTGCGAAAGCCTGTGACTGTTACCTCATATAATAATGTCACAGTTTGTGTACCAGAGGATTAGTCAATGAAACCTCCTAAAGGCAAGATTTCTCGGGAGTCTAATTATGATAATTACTTTTCCATATGTACAAAACACACAGTACCAATAATATATCTTATAGTAATGAGGGCACAAAAACATTTTCTAAGTGGTGTCTCCTGATATTTAATTCCTGCAGTAAATGTGTCTATGGAAAAATATTTTGCAGATAAACATGTAATTTCTTGATCGTGAAATTACTGGATTCTGTTGTGCTGTAAGGAACAGCAGGGCCCTCAATCTACTGATGTTTACATTGCCATGGTGGAATATTCCATCCACTGAAATACAACTTTCAAAGGGTATCATAAGACCAGCTTCAACATAATTTGCGAAGTTTAATATCAGGTGGTGCCTGCTGCCACAATCCAATCTAGTACACAATGTTCTAAGCCTGTTGGAAGGGACATTGCACACTGCAACGGTAACCCAAGGAGGACTTTCCTGTTTTTTGTCATGTCAGATTACCACATTTCAGCAGAAATAGAGATCTTCGGCAAGAAATAGTTCCATACTTTCTGTTAGACCTCATTCACACTGGCACTGCCAAACCTAAGTTTAGGCCTTTTGAGGGCCTAAACGTTTTTTATACCTTGCACACAACTTTAGGGGCAATGTCAAGGAGGCCTTAGAGTGCATTTACACATTCACATTCTGGGAATTGCCCATGTTCCCTGAAACCTGCGAAAAGCTCACCAAAATCTGCGATGCCCTTTTGGTGTCATTATTTCTTAATGGCACCCCAAATGGTTGGTAGCAGTCATCCATTTTGTTGCATGGAAAACAACAGCCAATACGCACTTGGCTCACTGTCTAAAAAGGTGCAGGAGCTACTTTGGCACATTTCTTGCACACGGGGCAGCCCATTGAAGTGAATGGGTCACCCTATGCTGTCGCGCGACAAACATCCAAAAAAGTGACACATCATAAAGGTGTGAATGCAGCTTTAGAGTTCACCAACAGAATTTCAGTGAAAACTAAAACTTGACACCAATCAGTCTTCATCTGTAATTTTTCTAATGCAGGTTAGCTGCTCTAAGCATTACCTTTGCATCCATGCTCCTTTATTTAAAGTGTATTTATCAGCAAAAAAACCTCTTTTAGTTTAGGATTGAGTGGGGAAGGGCCATTGTCACCAAGAAAGTGAGGGAAATCAAACATTTTAGATTTATCCTTCAGAAAAAGAGGTGATAGGAAACCTTCTAATGGGGACGCCTGTTCCCAGTAAATCAACTGTTGGGCACTTTCAAACCTGGTATGGTGAAACTGCACCGAGCACCCTTACCCAGTGCAGCTCAAAGCAAGAAAAGACAAAAAGCCTTGTTCCCTAGCAGACTAGTTCCCACCATCACACCGAGGTGGTGTGTGCTGAAAGAAGTATGGAATGCAGTACAATTTTCAGTTCAGTGTACTGTGTTGCAATCCAATGTATCACACTGCAATACTGCCAATGGAATTTAATGACATGTGACATTTCAATAAAATTCTAACCAAAAAAAGAAAAAAGTAAAGAGTATGATGTGGAATTGTGTCCCCAAGGGGAGTTTCACCTTCTCCATTTGTCCTGGTGACCACTGGCTGCAGTAAAGAAAATGATCTGAACAACTGTCTAAAAAAGGATCTCCTCCTGATTCCAGCTGTGTTTCTGGGGCAGGGAGGGTAAGGGAAATCTCACATACAGGAAAAACCATAACTGACAGGGGTCTTAACCACTCCTTTCCAAACTAAAAAAAAAGTTTGGTCTTTACATACACTGAATTGAACAAAGAGCCCTATATATGCACAGCATTTGCCTAGGTAATGGTAACCCGATAGACATCACAGGGTTATCAATATACAGTATGCTGACAGCTAATCAATTACGTGGAGCGCATTGGAGAAAGAGTTGCTATCAGCAGATAATTAGAGTGGCTTACGGAAACTCAGAACATGCCTGATCTGCATTTAAATGTGGGCAAAATTACAGTAAAGTTAATAAGAAAAACATGTAGAAAAGTAGAAATGAAAAGAATAGATTTTGGAGATTTTTTTGGAATGGCAGATATGTGTGATGAAACCTCGATTTCTATTGTAACATATAGCTGTTAAAGTGGAGAAAAATGGTAAAGATGCTGCCTGACATGTTAAATTCTACAACACCAATTCCAAAATAAGTTGGGATCCTGTGTAAAATCTACATAAACACAGAATGCAATGAGCCCCTCCTTAACAAAATTCGCCTCAATCCCAATATAAAGGGATTACCATTGCAGAACACTCATTTAAAATAGCGGCCTTCGCCGACGACCTCCTTCTCTTCCTCTCAGAACCAATTATCTCTATTCCAAACCTGATAAAAGATTTAGATTTTTTCCATCAAATTTCAAATCTAAAAATTAATCACTCTAAATCATCTGCCTTGAATATAACCCTCTCTCCTGAAACAGTCCACCTTTGCCAAAACAACTTTCCCTTTAAATGGGCCAAAGACTACATTATCTACTTGGGAATTAAACTACCACATACCCTTTCCAACCTCTTCCAACTAAACTTCACTCCAATTCTAAAAGAGACCAAAGAAGATCTAAAGAGATGGAACATACTCAATGTTTCATGGTTCTGTAGAGCATCTCTAATTAAAATGACAATCATCCCCCGTTTCCTTTACCTCTTCCAAACAATTCCCATTAAGATTCCTATATCCTTTTTCAATAACTTCCGCCAGCTTTGCTCTGCTTTTATCTGGCGCAACAAGCAACCCAGAATTAGATATGACAAACTAACCCTTCCAAAACTTAGAGGCGGGATTGCCCTCCCTGATCTTCGCAAATATCACCTAGCAACTCTCCTTACCCGTATCGTTGATTGGAACTTACACGGTTCTATTAAGGACTGGGTCATTCTCGAACAACTCACTTCACCACAAAAATCTAAGAAACCTACCATGGATTCATCCCCAACATATCTCTCCTCAAAATAAACAACACCCATTTATTGGCCCTACCTTAGCCGCCTTTCATAGTTCAAGTAAAAGCTCCAACTCTAAACCATGGCTCAGCCCCCTAACCCCCCTGAGAGGGAACCCAGACTTCCCACCAGGCCTAGACAAAAACTTCCTCCTAAACATCTGGCCTCACAGAGACGTCCTAGCGTCACATTTTTTTAAAAGAGGGGCGTTCTTGTCACTGGAAGAGTTAAATGACTCCCTACTCCCTAAGCATATCCCACGTTGGATTTAAATGCAGGTCAGGAATTTCTTACATAATTCCTCCAACATACCGCTATGGACGCGGAAAACATCCACCCTTGAAGACCTCTGCTCTAAAAAGTCTCCCCAAAGACACATCATCTCCACTCTGTACTCCTCTACATTTGAGAACCTCTCTGCATTCTCAGACTCTGCTTGTAGAGCCTGGGAACAAGACCTCGAAAGGTCACTATCACCAGAGGAATGGGAACTCATATGTACCTACACCCACAAAGGATCTCTCAATGTGGCTACCCAGGAGTGCAGTTTCAAAATCCTGTCTAGATGGTATAGAACACCGGAACTTCTAAACAAATTCTCAAATACCATCTCAAACAAATGCTGGCGATGTAAGGATGGCATAGGATCTTTCTTTCACATCTGGTGGTCATGCCCCCAAATCCAAAAATTCTGGAAGATTGTTCATAACACCATCCACCAAGTTACA
>BLSH010413474.1:271461-289780 GCA_018402905.1 Glandirana rugosa | reverse complement strand
GAGAGGGACATGTAGGATGGGTGGTGGTATGTGAGGCGCAGAGTTCAGAAGAGGAGTGCGGAGTGTATGGTGGTGGGTAGGATGTACAGGGAGAGGAGTGTGGAGTGTATGGCAGAGGGTAGGATGTACAGGGAGAGGAGTGTGGAGTTTATGGCGGTGGGTAGGAAGATCAGAGTTCAGAAGAGGAGTGCGGAGTGTATGGTGGTGGGTAGGATGTACAGGGAGAGGAGTGTGGAGTGTATGGCGGTGGGTAGGATGTACAGGGAGAGGAGTGTGGAGTGTATGGCGGTGGGTAGGATGTACAGGGAGAGGAGTGTGGAGTATATGGCGGTGGGTAGGATGTACAGGGAGAGGAGTGCGGAGTGTATGGCGGTGGGTAGGAAGATCAGAGTTCAGAAGAGGAGTGCGGAGTGTATGAAGGTAAATGGTGTCACTAAACCCTAATTTAAAGCTCTGTTACTCCTTCAGTGCAAGGACATTGGAAAGTGGCAAGGTGATGCAAAGAGGCAGCAACTCATGTTAGCTGCAGACAAACACCTTCCTACAATCTTCCTGCATACTCACCCCCCTTCCCCCCCTCAACCCCTGCAGGCTTACCTCCCCATACACATCCTGGAAAGAACTACTATAGTTTTCATCTCTACCATCTAGGAGTGGGATTTCTGAGACTGGGCAGTTATCTCTTTTCCTGCCTGTGTGCACTGCACATATAAGGAACAGTAGCTGGCAGTAGATGTGGCTCCCCCTCCACCTCTGAGCTGACCAGCGGCCAGTATTAGAGCACACTGATTGAGGCTGCTGCAGAATGCTGGAGGAGGGAGGGTGGGTTATGTGCAAAGTGAAGGTTTGTTCCGATGCCGAACGCTGTCACTTGTAGAGGTTGGGTCTCTGTGTCTACAAGTGACATTAGAGACTGGCAAGCATAGAGCCGATGATGGGTGTAGCAGAACTCTTCTGCAAAGGACAGAAGCTGGAAGAGGAGCGGCCGGGGCGGCTCACAGTTGCATATAGACGAATCCCATCTCTCCTTATACCTCCTGCAGTTGCTGAATGCCTGCTCCTCCCCTCCCTCCCCACAGGCATTCAGCGGCTGCAGGAGGCATATGGAGAGATGGGATTCGTCTATATGCAACTGTGAGCCACCCGCGCCGCTCCTCCTATCCAGGTGTACGAGGGGGGCGCAATAGCCCCCTGCAGCATGGGGCTGGGTCACAGTTGTGACCCCTGTGACCTCTGTAGCTACACCCCTGTGCCCTTGGCTTTTATACAGTATCCCAGCATGCAATGCAGCACTCTTCCCTTGCCAATAACCAGGACTGTAACAAAGCCTGTGCACTCACAGGCCAGGTCTCCTCCCACTGTCCAATGTGCCTTCTTATTGGACCAGTGTGGGACAGTCTGACAAGCTGAGCTGCACCTGAGCACAATGAGCAGACCTAACCAATAGATCCTGCTCCCTGGTAGGCAGAGAACACTCTAGTTTTTACCTTCCTGGTAACAGAAAGACCAAAAACTCTCTTTTCTAGCACCTACCTAGGAGGTTGCTACAAGTGAATCAGAGCTCATGTCCAGAGACCCAGAAGAGGGTTCCCTGGGTCTGGTAAGAGACTAACATCATACAAATGAATCTGTCTGCTGGAAACTGTTGTGCTTTCTTCAAGGGACCCAACATTTTTTTTTATCACTCACTGGCAAGTGGGATAAAACGGGGATGTTATAGCAAGTTAGGACCAGCTTTAAAAATGCCCAGTGTGCATGAGGCCTTATAGAGAAATAGAAAGATGGAGAAATAGATTAAAGCTTGTAGGCAGGTGCCTACAAAAGGGTTAATGTTTTTTTCTGTGCTGACTCATGTTCTGTAGTTATCTAGGTCAAGTCTGCTGTCTTTCCTGTGAAACTGTTACAATGTAGATGTGTGGTGGATCTGAGGGATTGATTAGCTAGTTTTTACTAGCCAATTTTCCACAGGTCCACATAAAAAGGGGCCTTTCAGTGCCTGAAAGAGAGCTGCTGGAAATACTGACAATGTGTAGGCTGTTATGCTCTTGAATGGCGCCCCCAGCAGGAGTGGGAGGGGCTCCTTGAGGGACTGGGAGCTTGAGGCCTGTTAACTGCCAATCACAGACTTACTTCATTTAAGGATCTGTGTCAAACATGGACTATATGGACTCTGTTATACCTCGGTTGGATTATTTACCAATCATGGACTGCTGTTATTCTAGTATGATTATCATATGGACATTAAAGCATCTTCTACAGGAATTCATGTGAGAAGCTGCCTGATAAGAACTGCTCCTATGAGTTGCCTTTCTTCAGTAATGTTATTATCAAAGTGGTTGTAAAGGCTCATAGTTTTATACCTTCATGCATTCTATGCATGAAGGTAAAAAACCTTCTTTGTGCAGCCGTCTCCAAAATACTTGAGTTCCATCGCAATCCAGCAATGTGCACGGCAGCTTCGGCTCTCCGGGGATGCTCCCTCCTCATTGGCTAAGACAGCAGCAGGAGCCATTCTCCCACTGCGGTCAATCACTGCCAGTGAGACAATGAGAAGAGAGAGGGGGCAGGGCTCTGTGTCTGAATGGATACACAGAGCAGTGGCTCTGCTTGGGTGCCCCCATAGCAAGCTGCTTGTTTTGGGGGCACTCTGCAGGAGGGGGCGCTAGGAGCACCAGCGAGGGCCCGAGAAGAGGAGGATCGGGGCTGCTCTGTGCAAAAGACTTGCCTGTAATATCCCTTTAATTGTTAAATGCCTGGTCTGAAGTTTCTCTCTTAAGAACTGTACATTTATCTTCTCTATTAGCACATCCCCCACAGTTATTACCTCTTGTATCCCTTGACCTTCCCTCTTAGATTGTTAGCTCTAATGAACAGGGCCCTCTGATTCCTACTGTATTCAAGTGTATTGTATTTGTACTGTCTACCCTCATGTTGTAAAGCGCTTCGTAAACTGTTGGCGCTATATAAATTCTGTATAATAATAATAATAAAGTGGTGTATCCAAAGAACAGGGCTTGTAACATGGATATTGTAGGTTAGAGTAGATACAGTACACTTTAGTCCAGCATGTAGATTGCGGTCTAGTGGAGGCCATATAGCCATTGCTAGAGACAACTGTATATGTACCATAGCTTAAAGGGGTTGTAACCTTGCTGTTTCTCACCTTAATGCATTATATGCATTAAGGTGAAAAACCTTTGGGATCGTAGACAGAACTCTTTTTTAAAATAATAGTCATGACACAAATATCTTGTGGTTATAATAGGCCGTGCCCTTTATTATAGATAATTAAAATATAATTAACTACATTTTATTTATCAAGTATAAAACTTTGATAAATTCAATAACTGTATATCATAAATATAATATATACGCACGTATATTGTAACTTAGCTATTAAAGCTCAAGTTAGTATAAGACTATAAAAACTTCAAACACAACCCAACTTAACCATAGATATCCATTACAGTCAGATGACAATGCAGAGACAAAGAAACCTCATAAATAGGGCCACAACTAGAAGGGGTGGGGTGGGAGGGACTCGCTTCTTCTGCCTCTTCACCCTACTGCTGCTTTATGGCGCATTTCTTTCAGTTATATAGGTCTTAACTCGTGCCTGTGTTTCCTCCATTGGACAGCCTAAACAGCTCCAAAAATCATGGTTAAATATGTACATTAATATAATTTTTTTTTTTAAACCGTCACTTATGTGTCTGTCACGATCCCATATGTGGTGGGGGTGGGGGACATTTCATGCCTCACCCCTCACTGTTATTCTACTACAGCAGCCCCCCAGAGCCCCCGTTTTACTTACCTGACCCCGATCGTTCCCGTGCCGAGGACGAGCCTAGCAACTCCAGCCACTGACTCATGTCCTTATTGGCTAAATTGGTAGCAGTGGGAGCATTGGCTCCCGCTGCTGTCAATCAAGTCCAGTGACAAAGGAACCGGGCGGCGGGGCCGAGTCCTGCTGTCTGTGTCGATGGACGCAACAACAGGACTCGGGAGCGTGCCCGCACGGCTGCCCCAGGGAATGCGCTTCCCTGAGGGGACAGTCGGATAACAGGAGGATCCAGGAGTTCCGCTGAGGGACCCCAGAAGAGGAGGATCGGGACCACTCGCAAAACCACTGCACAGAGGAGGTAAGTATGACATGTTTGTTATTTAACAAAAAAAATCGAACCTTTACAATCACTTTATGTAGCCAACCAGCCAGGGAATGGGTGACTTGGTGTATGGTGACTGCCTCTCTGGTAGTGGAGGGGTGTAGTGCACTTCACCAGGTCATCAAGGTGGGTAATGTTATGCTTTTGCCAAACATACAGGTTGGGGTCAGGAATGAATTGGTACAGGCATTTGATGGGTAGAAGGAGTTTGTGCAAGGGGTGGGAGGACAACAAATGTGCAGATAGCTCTTTCCAGGCCCTAAATGAGGCTATGTGTGTGGAGTATGGTGAAGATTTAAAAGGAAATCCAGTGCTGATGGCCGGGAGTGTCCCTGTGAGTCCAGATGGGCGGTAGAGGGTGGTCTCCATAATGCCCACGTTTTCTGTTCTCTAGGGTGCCACCAATAGTAGAGTTGGTCTAGCAGTGGCGCATAGTAATAGGATTGTATATGTGAGAGTCCGGCACCTCTTCTTTTGTACGGTCTGGTCAGTATGTAGTTAGCACATCTAGGGCGGCTTGAGTCCCATAAAAAACATGTGAGATGGAGCTGGATGGAAGTGAAAAAATGGGATGGGAAAGGGATCATGATGGTTCTGAAAAGATATAAAATCTTAGGGAGTATTAACATTTTTAGAGTAGCTAGTCTAGTCTTGAGAGGCCGAAGGAGCGAAACATGTGCAACTCCTGGGAAAGATTCTGGCAAACATGTTTATTCAAAAAAGATGTGTAATATTACTGCTTCACCTATATACACAATCAGTGCATATGGAAAGCTAAGGACTGCTAGACTCCAGAAGTGTTGTTAAACACTGGGACCTATCTCAAAGCATCCATCTATCAAAAAAGGTCATAATCAAACAAGACACATTAATTAACAACTCAAAGAACAGTGTACCCAAAGCACAGTTTTGTTAACACGAATGTGTGATAGCGCTTTAAAAGTCCCAAAGTCCATAAGAATAAGGGGTACACGAAATCCGAGACACACACATAAATAGGTATAGGAGATATTTTAGGAGATGTCCGCCGGCCACCAGTTGAAGAAAACTTCCCAGAGTGAGATAAATTTCCACCGTGCAGCGTGCTCTTATAATCAAATCTGCTTACCAGAAATCGCATATAGGTAGGCTCATAGCACTAAGAACTCCACCACTACACGATTATACTGCAGGGACTCCATTGTACCAAACGAACTGAACAATACCGATGACAACTCCACTGGTATAGACTCATAATGCGGCAGATCAATCCACATATAAGAAAAAATCTCACATAGTGTGACTCAGTTTCAAGACATTTTAATATACCCCTAATTAAAATCACACTTACAAACAACTTATAATAGATCAGCATGAAATACAATCTCTATGTAGATACGAGGCGTCTCACCGCTCCTGGAGAAAGGCTTCAGCGTGTGTACACGGCGTGTGTACACTACTTCCTCCACTCTGCCTGAAACGCACACGTCACTTCCTGTCACTTCCTGTCATGGGGTCACGCCCTTCAAACATGTTTATTGTTCACGTCAAATAATTTGGAGGTAGAAGAGGGGAACTGAATACTCAGATATGGAATAAAATGTTCAGCCCAGGAACCAGGAAAAAGGGAAAGTTGTTCTTATTCGTAGCTGGGCTCCAGCCAAAACATTTTGTTTGTGGAGAAGGGCTAGAGCCATTGTGTTTTTATCTCTGTGTATGTCCCTATTATTGCGATTTCCGCATACTTTCTGCTAGGACAGAAAGTTACATTATTTGAAATCTCTCCAAGAGGGACACAGACAAAAACATCAGAACTTCTGATTCTGACACACAAAAATGGGCTTTGGATAGTTTTGAATAGAGTAGGGAAGGGTCACAACTCTTGTTACTTTTTACTGTCTTTCTCCCCCTGGAGAAATCTCCCTGACTTCCTGTCCTGGAAAAGATAGCTCTCTGTGACTTCTGTTCCCACATTCAGTTTTGTTGGGATGGAATCGCCATCAAATTTGGTGCCACTTGCCAAGATTTACCCAATAAAATTAGATGTTGCTCTAATATTTACAGAAAAACAGATTCCTGTGCAATGTCTCTCATTTTGTCCCATTTGCACTACCATGGTGACAATTTTTAGACCTGTTAGTGCTGTCATCAAACTGTGGTAAATTTTTTAAGAAGATGGCTACCTGTGGCTTGTATCTTCGCATGTAAGCCTATTGTCGCTACTGCCAAACTGTACTGCAATTAGACACTTTTTACCCATCAAAATCTAAGGACTGTAGATATAATTTTTATAGCAAAAACAGTTGCCCATGCCTTCTGCCTGCATATAAGTCTGTTTGCACTACCAATTTAAGCCTATTTCTGCTGCCATCAAGCTATGCCACCCATGGCAATTGTTACCCACCCATACCTAAGGGCTGCAGCTCTAGTGTTTTTGCAGAAACTGCTGCCCATGCCTTGTATCTTCACATGTAGGTTGTTGTTGTGGCCACCAAACTGTGCTGCCACTGGTTACTTTTTATTCACCCAAATCTAAAGGCCATATCTCTTATTTTTATAGAAAAACAGGTGCCATTGACTTCCATTTAGGCCCATTTGCACTGCAATTAACCTCTGTTGCCCAAGAATTGTTATGCAATCAGTGCTTTAGCTCATTTTTTGGGGAGCTACAGCTTCTGCCGATCAAAGCAGGCCTAGTACTGCTTGATGAAAAAGCATTTGTCGCTGCTAAAACTACCTCTTTTTAATTGCAGCTTGGGGTATTGCCTTTGTCTATCACAAAGCTAATTATCCAGTTGTGGACCGCCCCATACACATACAGTGCCTTGAAAAAGTATTCATACCCCTTGAAATTTTCCCCATTTTGTCATGTTACAACCAAAAACGTAAATGTATTTTATTGGGATTTTATGTGATAGACCAACACAAAGTGGCACATACTTGTGAAATAGAAGGAAAATGATAAATGGTTTTCAATTTTTTTACAAATAAATATATGAAAAGTGTGGCGTGCATTTGTATAGCGCCCCCCTGAGTCAATACTTTGTAGAACCGCCTTTTGCTGCAGTTACAGCTGCAAGTCTTTTGGGGTATTTCTCTACCGGCTCTGCACATCTAAAGTGTGACATTTTTGCCCATTATTCTTTGCAAAATAGCTCAAGCTCTGTCAGATTGGATGGAGAGGGTCTGTGAATAGCAATTTTCAAGTCTTGCCACAGATTCTCAATTGGATTTAGGTCTGGAATTTTTCTGGGCCATTCTAACACATGAATATGCTTTGATCTAAACCATTCCATTGTAGCTCTGGTTGTATGTTTAGGGTTGTTGTCCTGCTGAAAGATGAATTTCTCGAGGCTTTTGCAGACTTTAGCAGGTTTTCTTTTCTAAGCTTGCCCTGTATTTGGCTCCATCCATCTTCCCTTCAACTCTGAGCTTCCCTGTCCCTGCTGAAGGAAAGCATCACCACAACATGATGCTGCTACCACCATGTTTCACGGTGGGGATGGTGTGTTGAGGGTGATGTGCGGTGTTTGTCTTCCACCACACATAGCGTTTTGCTTTTAGGCCAAAAAGGTACATTTTTGTCTCATCAGACCAGAGCACCTTCTGCCATATGTTTGCTGTGTCCCCCACCTGGCTTCTCACAAACTGCAACAGGCTTTCTTTCAACAATGGCTTTGTTCTTGCCACTCTTCCATAAAGGCCAGATTTGTGGAGTGCATGACTAATAGTTGTCCTGTAGACAGATTCTCCCACCTGAGCTGTGGATCTCTGCAGCTCCTCCAGAGTTACCATGGGCTTCTTGGCTGCTTCTCTGTTTAATGTTCTCCTTGCCTGGCCTGTCAGTTTAGGTGGACGGCTGTGTCTTGGTAGGTTTGTGCCATACTGTTTCCATTTTTGGATGATGAATTGAACAGTACTCCATGAGATGTTCAAAGCTTGGAATATTTTTTATAGCCTAACCCTGCTTTAAACTTCTCAACTTTATCACTGACCTGTCTGGTGTGTTCCTTGGCCTTCATGATGCTGTTTGTTTACTAAGGTTCTCTAACAAACCTTCACAGAACAGCTGTATTTATATTGAGATTAAATTACACACAGGTGGACTCTATTTACTAATTAGGTGACTTCTGAAGGCAATTGGTTCCTCTAGATTTTTGTTAGGGGTATCAGAGTAAAGGGGGCTGAATACAAATGCACGCCACACTTTTCCAATATTTATTTGTAAAAAAAATTTGAAAACCATTTATCATTTTCCTTCCACTTCACAATTATGTGACACTTTGTGTTGGTCTATCACATAACACCCCCATAAAATACATTTACGTTTTTGGTTGTAACATGACAAAATGTGGAAACCTTCAGGGGTATGAATACTTTTTCAAGGCACTGCATGCACAGGGAGCCCGCTCTGCTAGATCATGTACATGCACATGTGATCCTGAAGGTCCTGTATAGGGGCTCGTGTGCCTGATCTGTGCTGTCATTCAGTAGAGTGCAAGTCGGTCATCAGGTCCAGGCCAATTATTTTTGGCCTGGAACTGCTGACACAGGATCTGGCCGAACCTTCTCTCTCTTTTCGGTTCCAGGGAGAGAAGAGAGCAGATCCTATATAAGTAAAACAGCACATATATACTTGCATACACCTAGTTGGGCACATTTAACCCCTTAATCACCCTCCAGTTAAACTTTTCACTGCCCTGTTACCAATGATATTAGTACAGTGCACAGATTTTTTTACTGATTACTGTATTAGTGTCACAGGTGACTTCAGATAGCATTAACCCCAGTTAGAATCCCTTCCAGCCTCAGATATCATTATCACTATATATCACTATGTCACTATAACACTATCGCCATCCACATTTGAACCTTTGATTGCCGGCAACACTATCACAGTCACACTATAACCATCATTGCTAGTATAGTGTCGGAACGGATAAGTATCTTTGATCATACTAGTGTCCTCAATAGTATAGTGTCCCCAAAAAGCAATGTTAGCAGGATCAGCCTTGTTCTCTGACAGCACTTGCGTTTAACCCCCGCCCAACAAGTGCAGTGTCAGTATCATTTCTGATCACTACCACATCTGATACATTGTACACAAAACTGCAGTGTTAGCAAGATTAGGCTTGATCTCTGCTAGCACTAGCAGGTAAATTCTACTTCTAGTTTAAGCAGCCACTAGGTTCTAGATACTTGTCAATTTAGTAGCCAAATTGTCCAAAGAAAGGTACACTAGTGAAGAGGCCTACAGGATTCTGAGAATGAGAGATGAAAGTGAAGGGGAGTTCTGTCTGTCAGAATCAGGTCCATAATACGAACCTGTGGAAAGCAGCAGCACCCTGAATGGTAGCTCAGAGAATGGAGAAGAGGTCCCTGCTAAGGTAATGCCCGACCCGACCTGACCCCACCCCATGCCCAGAGTGCTAAGGAGCTAGAAATGCACAATTATTCTCATATGCAACAGGGTCCAAGTACTTGCTGCACTACCTTTTGGTGGACTGGCAGGTACCAGCGGCCTAGTACATTCAGGCTTTTTACACACTAGCACTGCAGTATCTCAGGGTGACATGACGAGTCCCAGAAATGCAGTCCAAGCTGCTAAGCTGGCTAGCAGTAGTAGCATCCCACAGCCACCAAGAATTCAAACACAGGCCTGTAGAGCCCAAGTGTCCTTCCAGAGGTGCTTGCAAATCCTGATTGGCAGCCCCAGATTCAGCAGCACCTGTTATCCCCCATTCACAGCCACACCCAGAATTCAGGTGGAAACAGCAAATTTAACAAATTCCCTTGATTTTTTGAGCTGTTTTTCACAGAACTGTATCAATGTATTGTGGATCAAAGCAATCTTTATACTGACCACTACGCCAACCCAAATTCATACCTTGCCAGACCGTTCGGGTGGAAACTTATCTTAGTTTCCGAGTTTAAAATTTAAAATTTCTTTGGGCCTAACGCTTAACATGGGCATTACAAAAAAGGATAACTTGTGGTCATATTGGTCCACAGACCCAATTCATTATATGCCCATGCTCTCAGCTGCAATAGCCAGGCATAGATATGGGTATATAATGTGTTTCATGCATTTCAACGACAATACACTCTGTTATCCTCAGGGGGAGCCTGAATATAATCGGCTCCACAAAATTTGGCCCCTCGTAAATTACCTTTCCCAAAAATTTGCAGATGTGTATACACCCCAACAAAACATCTGCGTAGACAGGTTCCTCATTAATTTTTCTGGCCGCCTTGCATTCAAGCAATATCTCCTAATCCAGATCTGGGGTCAAAATGTATAGGCTCTGTGAGAGGGCAACAGTCTATACATGTAGTTTTAGAATTTACCAAGGGAAAGGACAGTCACATGGAGCCCCCCAAATGCCCAGACTTCATAGGCAGCAGTGGCAAAATAGCATGGGACTTGGTGTCACCCATGTTCCGGAAGGAGTACCATTCATACACTGACAAATTCTGGAATTAGCTGCTAAGGCACTGAGCGACCTAATTGCCAGGGCTTCCCCCAACAGCTCAATAACACCTGACTTAGGGGGAGAAAGCCTGCTTGTGGAATGGTAAATTACTCTCAATGAAATGGAAGGAAAAAATCGTTCATCCTGCCTTCCATTCACACAGATACGAAAGTCCAAATTTGCATGGCATCTGGTGTCATTGAAAAGCCTCTCTGTGTCCATGAATATAATTTTAATATGGAAGGCATAGACTTCAATGACCAAATGATGAAGCCATACTTATTGTCTCCACAGAGCCAGACGCTGATACAAAAAAGTGTCTGTATATTTATTTCAATTGGCTCTATATAATGCTTTGTGATTTACAAAGCAACAGGAAGAATTGGATCCTTCCTAAAATTTTAGAAAGCAATCATTGCAGCCCATTTGTGTCCAGAAGGTGCTGTGGCCCAAATCCCAACTCCAAATGCAGTGAGCCAGCTGCATGACAGGCATTTTCCTGATGTCTTTCCTGGTACCCGAACCTAAAGGTCACCCCAAAAAAGATGTGTCTGTAGCAGACGCGGAATTAGACGTGACATCTGTTTTTACTGTCTCTCCTTTCCTAGCCAACCTGGTCCCTGCATTAAGGACTGCTTCCATTGCTACCATACACCAGTGGAGTATTAGTTTAGGATACAACGTGGCACAGTCTAGGGTACACAATTCACATACAAGGGTCTCGAAACATGTTAGGTAGTCAGGAAACTGGCTATCACATTTTGAGAGACCCTAAAATCAAAGTCTGCAAAGTAATTGTTCTAAAAAGTTAAATTACAAAAAATGTAAAAAAGTAAAAAAAAAAAAGGTTTTATTGAGTTAATGTTATATTGTTACTGTGTTTTGTCGTTAACCCTTGTTGTTTGCTTTGCAGCAACTACAGGCAGCTGCAGCTCTGATCTGTTTATTCTGTCAGCAACAGAGTGCTGCTCTCAGAATACATAAGTTAGTGCCTGCAGCACTGCAGGAGGAGAGTTCTCATTTGCAGTTAAAAAAAGAATATGCCTAAGCATGAGGGACCTAGGCTGGTCAGTACCAGAAGGCATACCACACACTTTTTCTGGCAGAGATTTTTTTCATCCACATCAATTGATGTTTGCTGTAGCAATGTGACCTTTGTATAAAGCTTTGGACTTAATTTTGGAGACCCATGGTGTGCTGGTGACATTTCTCGCTCTGAATGTTCACGGTTCCAGCCAGTGGTTGCTTCAGCACCCACTTATACATACAGTATCTCACAAGTGAGTACACCCCTCAAGTTTTTATAAATATTTATTATATAAAGGAAATGATACTTTGCTACAATGTAAAGCAGTGAGTGTACAGCTTGTATAACAGTGTAAATTTGCTGTCCCCTTAAAAATAACTGAACGCACAGCCATTAATGTCTAAACCGCTGGCAACAACAGTGAGTACACCACTAAGTGAAAATGTCCAAATTGGGCCCAAAGTGTCAATATTTTGTGTGACCACCATTATTTTCCAGCACTGCCTTAACCCTCTTGGGCATGGAGTTCACCATAGCTTCACAGGTTGCCACTGGAGTCCTCTTCCACTCAATGATGACCTCACGTAACTGGTGGATGTTAGAGACCTTGCTCTCCTCCACCTTTCGTTTGAGGATGCCCCGCAGATGCTCAATAGGGTTTAGGTCTGGAGACATACTTGGCCAGTCCATCACCTTTACCCTCAGCTTCTTTAGTAAGGCAGTGGTCATCTTGGAAGTGTGGTTGGGATCGTTATCATTTTGAAATACTGCCCTGTGACCCAGTCTCTGAAGGGAGGGCATCATGCTCTGCTTCAGTATGTCACAGTACGTTAATAATTAGAGATGAAAGACTCAGGTACCCTCCCTTATTAATCTCTAAAAACCCGATCTAAAAAATCAGCACAGATAAATGTGTAAAATATATGTTCAATACAGCCACTACTGTTTAGGAATGATGATAAAATGACATAAGCCAAAACAAAATTGACAAATGCAGCAGCGCTTATGAGGTCTGTCACTTTGTATCTAAAGTTCATTAATAAATAAACTTCTATAGTAGTTTCAAAGGTGCAAGCCGTGGTAAATATAAAAGCAAAAAGTCCACAGGTTATAATAACGATTTCATCATCCAACTTCTGAAACTCGTGACACAACGTGAAACTCAATGGATATTCCTCATGAAATGTTTGACTCCGCGGGGAATGAACATTGAGTTGGACTTGAATGCGTTCATCAGTGACACTTGAATATCTAGGGGTCATAGATACATGAGATTATCTTTCTAGGGTTGGTAGCCTATCTCAGTATCCTGGAAGGGTACTGGTTATGGGTAGAGATTTTGTATGTGGCAGTTCTGATATATGCTTTGTCGTTAGAAACTACAAGCAGTTTCAAAATGTTTGACATCAGGTGTCAGTTCCATGTACTATAATTTAGGATATAATTTGAGATATCACTAGTGGTTGTAGTGTACTTCAGAGTAAGTGACAACGCTAGAGGATGTTGGGAATATGTGAGCGAGGAGCTTGTTTACACTTACATAGGTCACTGGGAGATGAATGGGTTAATGCAGCCGACTATAGTTTTAATACTTATATGTTTTATCATTATTAATGTTTTCTCCTTTTTATCAATCAATCTCTTTCCCCTGACTGTACACTATAAAATGTCCGATACATGTGATGTGTAGAGTTTTAGAATGTGTGTAAAGGAATATGCATAATTCTGGAATTTAATGGACTAAGTCTATATCTAGTGCCTGCTGTGAGAGGCGGATGTTTCCTGTTTCGGTCACTGGGGACACCGGAAGTGGGGAGGTGCAGCTGAGGGGATTTAATGTCATGCTTCCACGCCGCACAGTTACTCACAAGTAGAAGTCAGACCCGACGAAACGCGTCTGAGGCTATGCGGTGGCAACAGAGGGATCGGATGTGAGTGTCCGTGGTATCGCCTGACATACCCTGCTGGACGGGGCAGTGAACGGTGTCCACAGGAGCGGTGTCTGCAGAGACTCCTGGAACAGATGACATCCGACTCATATCAAGTAAAGCTGGTTTTATCTGCAAGCTGGTAAGGAGACTACTTTGGGGGGGGCTGTCCCTCAGTAGTGGTTTACTTTACCAAGCCTTTGGTTGTTTAATAAAAGTGGTTTAAACGATATCACGCAATTGCGACTCTCTCTTCTGCTCCCCTATATGGTTATTTGGATATATGCGGCAATCCTGGAAGTGGATAAGATCATCTAAAGTGAACGAGTGCCTGGAGTGCACTAAAAGCGTGTTTGCCTGTTCATGGAAATGACAGGCATGGAGAGTTGGTAAGAGTCCATTAAATTGGTGAAGGGATTCACTTTGATTTATCTGTATGCACGAGGTGGAGTGTGATTGTCCTCAGAAGTTGGATGATGAAATCGTTATTATAACCTGTGGAATTTTTGCTTTTATATTTACCGCGGCTTACACCTTTGAAACTACTATAGAAGTTTATTTATTAATGAACTTTAGATACAAAGTGACAGACCTCATAAGCGCTGCTGCATTTGTCAATTTTGTTTTGGCTTATGTCATTTTATGTCACAGTACATGTTGGCATTATTGGTTCTCTCAATGAACTGTAGCTCCCCAGTGTAGGCAGCACTCATGCAGCCCCAGACCATGACACTCCCATCACCATGCTTGACTGTAGGGAAAACATACTTGTCTTTGTACTCCTCACCTGGTTGCTGCCACACACGTTTTTTTTAAATCAGAAAATGTTTTATTGGGAACATCAAACATTTTCCAATGTGCATACACATCAGGATTAGACTTTGTTCAAACGTTGTACAGATATTTCAGCATTGACAATGTGCAACAGTTTATTTTCTCATACCCCTGCCACCCCAATCCTGTTGAGTTTATTCACATCACATACTGAGAAACAGTTTTCCCCCTTGTATAGCCAATTCATTTGTTGGACTTTGCAGAAGTTTAGACATTACTAGTTCTTTGAGACTCAGACCAGGTGTATCTAGCCAGGGGGCCCATATCTGCTCAAATCTACCCGGGTTCCCTCTGTGTTGGTAAATGTGCCTTTCCATAATTAAGGTTTTACCTATGTGAGATACCCAGTCTGCCAAAGTTGGCGGAGATGTCGACTTCCATCCTATTAATATTAGTTTTCTAGCCTGAAATAGAGCTATAGAAATAGCTAGTCTGGTCATTTCATCAGATACCACTTCTTCTAGCACCCCCAATACACAATGTATTGGGTTTAACGGAACAGTTGTTTGAAACACCCTATTAAGTGTATCTACCACCTCCCTCCAATATCGATGGAGTTTTGGGCATCTCCATATAAGGTGAATGAGGTCCCCGTCGTGCTGCTTACATTTGCCACACAAGGGGTGTGCCAGTTTACCCATTTTATGAAGTTTCTTAGGGATGTAGAGGACCTTCAATATTATGTACAGTTGGGATACTTTTTGTGCTACATTTAAGGAGCATGTGGAGATGGCTTGCAGTGTCTCTTCCCACTGGTCAGCTTCAATTAGGCCTACGTCTCCCTCCCACACGGTTAATGTTTTAATCGGGTGTGCCTGTAAATGATGAGAGAGCATCATCTGGTAGCATTGTGATATAATCCCCTTAGTCTCTGTAGTGGCTTGAAGTACATAGAATATAGGGATGGGTGAGAGGTCCCATTCAGCTGCTTCCCCTTGTGCCCTCACTGAGTGTTGAAGCTGTACGTATGGGTACCACATATTGGTCGGCAGACCTAATCTGGTTTGCATTTCGTCAAAGGACACCAACTTACCTCTGCGGAATACTTGTGACAGCATTTTTATCCCATAGGTATGTCATCTAGGTCCCTGTTTTAGTTTAGCCAGTTCAACATAGGACGCGTTGTCCCAAATTGGACTGTAATCTGTGTATCCCAATACTCCCTGCATCTGTCTTCCTTTATTCCATATTTTTGTATCAGTGTGAGGGTAGGCATATGTTTATTGGATTTGTGGAACTGTTGGGCTTCAAGTCCCATTGGCACAGTTTCCGCCCCTGTAGTGTGTAGCATCAACCTAGCTGAGGAGTTTGTGGGGTTAGGGGTCATATTTCCAACCAGATGTTGCAGCTGAGCCGTCATGTAATACAGCCATGGGTTAGGAAAGGCCAGTCTTCCCCCCTCCTTATAATATTGTAATTGTTCCAATTTGATTCTGGGGGGGGGGCCTAGGTTCCAGAGTAGACATCTGAACAGAATTTTGACCACGCACAATATTTTCAGGTGAATCACCACAGGGGAGTTGTGTAGGAGATAGAGAAGTTGGGGCATCAGAATGATTTTTATTAAATTTACCTTACCAGCTAATGATAATTTTAGATTGTTCCAGGTATTGATCTTGTCTCTGAAACAGGAAAGTAGGGGGTAGATATTCATGGGGCAGTAATCCTTCATTTTTGGGGAAATGTGCATGTCCAGATATTTAAACTGCTTCACCAATGGTATAGGGCAGGCCTCAGGCAACCCCAGATCTCGCTCATCATCTAACGCCATCAGGGCTGATTTGGACCAGTTAATGGTCAAACCCGAGAAGTGCCCGAAGTCCGTAATAATAGATATAGCACCCCTCAGGGAGGCTTCAGTGTCCCCCCGGGAAGAGCATCATGTCCTCTGCATACAACATAATCTTTTCCCGCATGTCCCCGTACTCAAATCCCCTAACTCTCGGGTCACCCCGCACCATTGCCGCCAGGGGTTCTATAGCGATTACTAAGAGCAGGGGTGACAGGGGACATCCCTGCCTTGTACTCCTGCCCAGAGCAAACGGCTTCGACATTCTATCAGCCATTCTGATACTGGCCTGGGGAGAAGTGTAAAGCAGCTTGACCCAATCTATAAACCGGTGTCCAAAACCAAACTTAGCCAACACTGCACATAAGTATCGCCAGCTAACACTATCAAACGCCTTATTGGCGTCTAGAGATAGCAGCGCTCTCTGTCCCACATTGTCAGGTTGTATTTGCATATTCAGAAAAAGACATCTTAAGTTAGTGGCTGTGGATTTTTGTGGCATAAAGCCTGCCTGATCTCAGTATATTATGGAGGCTGTGACTTTGGTGACCTACGAGCTAGAACCTTGGCGAGAATTTTAATATCACTCTGAAGGAGTGAGATAGGTCTATAGGACCCAGAGTCAGCCAGGTCTTTCCCAGGTTTAAGTAGCAGAATTACATTAGCTATGGTCATGGAGTCTGGGAGGGTACCCTCCCCGTCATGGAGTCTGGGAGGGTACCCTCCCCTAGCGAGGCATTGAGTACTTCTAGCAGCTTTGTAGCATTAGTTCCCCATATTAGGTAAACACTTCCAAGGGGTGACCATCCTCTCCTGGGGCTTTGCATGTGGGGAAAGAGTTGGCCGCCAACTGTAGTTCCTCTAGGGTCAATGGGGCATTTAATTTGTTTTTATCCTCCTCTGACTGCGAGGGTAAAGCAATAGTAGCTAGGTAGCTATCCAGTTCATCATCTGAGTAGGTATCCCGTGACCTGTAAAGGTCTTCATAAAAGGAAGCCAGCTCGGATATAATGTCCCCGGGATTGTTCACCATTCGTCCTCATGACGCACGGATGGCTCCAATAGCTCCAATAACTGTTGTGACCTAGCAATCCTAGCAAGAAGGCGGCCTGTCTTCTCCCCTTCCTCATAGAATGCCAGTTTGGAGAAAAACCTTTTACGTTCTGCAGTGGAGGATCTGCAGGCGGTCCAAGGAATCTTGAGCCGACATCCATGCCAACATTGCCGAGTCTGGTGGGTCAGTCACATAAGTAAGTTCCAGCTGTCTAACCTGGTCACTGAGCTGCTTAAGTAGAGCAGAGGAGTTGTGTTTAATAATTTGTATTTCATTCACCCCGCTGAGGTATGCCTTAAAGGTCTTCCATTTCAGAATAGTATCATCATGTACACTATTGGACTTAAAAAAGGTTTCTATCTGTGTGGTTATACGTTCATGTGAAGTGAATAATTTGAGCCAGAAGGTGTTGAGTTTCCGTGGGGCCCTGGGTAGGGAGACAGGGGGCTGGGTAATCAGCCAGATCACCAGTGGGGAGTGGTCAGACACCCCTCTGGGGAAATATTCCACTCTCTCTGATTATTTGAGCATGAGTGGGGAACCCACACATAGATGTATTCAGGACAGAGAGCCGTGTGTCTTGGAGAAGCAATAGAACTGAGTAAGATCAGGAGCTTGCCATAAGTCAGTCCAGCCCACCTATCCAATCAGACGGCTAAGCACAGTACCCCTGTGCCCCCCAGGGGGTTGCACAGGGGGGTGTCTGTCAAGTTTTGGATCCAGGTAGCAGTTAAAGTGGTTGTAAAGCCACCCCCCCCCCAAAAAAAACTCTGCAAAGCAAAGGCATAATGAGCTAGTATGCAGCGGTCCCGGCAACCCGCTGTGACCGGCAATATCCTTCTTCCGGGTCTGCACCTCCATCCAATCACAGCGCAGGTCTACACGAAAGGGTCTGTGGGAGTGTATAACTGTATTCACACTTGCTGTAAACAGTCATTGAGTATAAGCCCTCTCATATGAAGCATTAAACTGTGTAAACATTTTAGTGCCCTTTGTTACCAAAGTGTGATCTATATATGTCCTCAACCTTCACCATCTTCACGTCTGCCACGGCGGAGATCCTGCTCAT
>BLSH010413474.1:232539-253974 GCA_018402905.1 Glandirana rugosa | reverse complement strand
CTTAGCAGGAGGCAGCATTTCAGCAACATGGTGCAAGAGTATGTGGGCACACGCCTACACGTACTGCCTGATGGGTCTGCCCCATTCAACTTCTGGGTCTCCAAATTGGCCACATGGCCTGAGCTTGCCCTTTATGCCTTGGAGGTGCTGGCCTGCCCTGCAGCCAGTGTATTGTCGGAACGTGTGTTTAGCACGGCAGGGGGCGTTATCACAGACAAGCGGAGCCGTTTGTCCACATCCAATGTGGACAAGCTAACCTTTATTAAAATGAATCAGGCATGGATCCCACAAGACTTGTCTGTACCTTGTGCAGAATAAACATTTAGACCAGACTCACACAGCCATTCATATACTTCTTTTTTTGAATAGGCCTCAATACAAAAAAAAACCCATGTTGGCTACCTCCTCCTACTTCTCTACCACCGCCACTTACACCTACACTGCCACGGTCACGGCCTAGTCAACCTCTAGGCTCCTACCCCACATCCACCCCCCTTGCCGTTTTTTTACTTGATTTTAATTTATTTTCCCTATCCCCATTTATTTGTAGGGCACTTGCCCTAGTTTGAAGATGATTTTCGAACAGTTATATGGCTTCTACCGTTAATTAATACTTTTCAGACACAGTTTGAAGATGATCCACATTCACCTCCATTTTTACTTTTTTTATGTTTTTATTTTTTTTTTAATATTTAAAGTTATTTCCCTGTACCCATTTTTTTGTAGGGCACTTGCCCTACCCTTACCCCCATTTTACTTCCTTTTGCAGCCCTCTAGGGCTTTCCAGGACTTTGTTACAGCCATTTTTGTGCCTAAAAGTTCGGGTCCCCATTGATTTCAATGGGGTTCGTTGTCCGTGCGATCGTTCGGGTTCCGTCCGGACCCGGACTTTGTCCCGAAGTTCGGACGGACCAGCAGAACCCGAACTTCCAGAGGTTCGCTCAACTCTACTCATGTATAGTAGTGGAAAACAATTTGGATTGGCTGCACACCCACTCAATAAAGTAGCAAAGTTCCTTTAATGTTATTCATAAAAGCATATGACAGGTACAGGCAGAGGAAGAACAGGTAGGTTTATGCGTTTCACACTATTCAAAGTGCTTTGTCAAAACCTAATATATACTAGGGTATGGAAGAACTTTACAGAATTTGTATGTTCTAAAGAATTTGATCATCTGATCCCTGCTGTAATGGATATCTGAATTTCCTGCAAGTAGGCCTTCCTTGATTTGAGTGTCAGGACCCTCAGAGTTCAAGTCTTAGCCACTCTTTGGACATGGTGGGCATCTCATGATGTGGTGAACCAATTTCTTAAAGGTCTGTGCAAGAATACACCCTCTGAGAAGGTCATTTATTCCCCCTTGGGATTTGAAAAATAGTCCTGGACATGTTGTTTCATCACCCATTTCTTCTAGGTCAGACTTCCTCAATAGGCACAGTAACATTGAAAGCAATATTTCTTACAGCTATCACATCCAGGAGAAGGGTTCCAGAAATGCAATTGTTAGACTGCAAACCGTCTTATCACTGCTAGTTTCCAGACAGTTTAGTTCTAAAGCCTCATACACACGGGTGCAACGGTTGTACAAAAAAAGTCCAATTTTGGAGCAAGTTGGATGTTGGCTGTTGTGTCTCACGTACTGACAAGCACTAAGCGATCCTACAACCAAGCCTAACGTAGTGACGTGTTACGAGCGTATAACGAGGAAGTTCAGCTGCATGTGATTTGTGAATTTGGAACGTAGGTTTCCCAGAACGGACACTTCTGGGCATTCATGACTTCTGAGCGTGCCTGTTTTGCACGTACAACTTTGTTGCACCAACTTCTCTGTACACACAGTACAACATTCGTACAACCGCTTGTTGTACAACCAAAGTTTTCTAGTCTGCTCATACAACTTCAGTTGTACAACCGTTTTACGACAGCTGTTGTAAATGCGCGTACTAATGGTCGGATGATCGTACAACAAGCTGGTTGTATGACCGTTGTTGTACAACTGTTGTACCGTGTGTACGGGGCTTTAGACCACTCCCTCAGCATCATTAATTGGTCTGCAAATCTTTCTATCTAAATCAGGACATCGTCCTCCCAGCATTCCTAAGTGAAATATCTAATTCATGACATGCATTGGATATAAGCACAATGTTGAAGAAATATATCTAGGTGATCTGTTCTTTTAGAAATTCTGACTATTTGTTAACCATTCCTGGTGGTGTCAGAAGGGGACTTTTGGTATCCAATGGGACGGTTGCTTTGTGGCTGGTCAAATGATCCAAAAAGCTTATAAGGCGAAAAAGATAGATCCACCAAATAATCTCAGGACCCGTTCTACCTGTTTGATTTCATCCTCATGGCCGAGAAAATTGAGTACTGTCCGTAATAATGTTTTTATTTGCACTAACATACAGTTTTTCAGGACAAGCTTTCGGGGTGTGTCCTCTTCTTCAAGGTCCAAGCAGTACTGATTTACAAAAGTTTTAGCAGAACGTTTGTGAATCAGTACTGCTTGGACCTTGAAGAAGGGGACACACCCTGAAAGCTTGTCCTGAAAAATTATATGTTAGTGCAAATAAAAAAAGGATTACGGACAGTACTCAAATTTCTCTGTCGCAATTGCACTAATATGGCTACAATCACCTCAAGCATCCTCATTGCCAGAATTGAGGTGTATCTCCATTGTTAATCTGCATGGCATAAAGCTGGTCCATGCATGGCACATTCCTAGCTCATTATAAAGTCATTCCATCAGAATTTACCACATTATAGTTTGGTTATTCAGTTCTAAATAAGTCTATTGAATAGTCTATTGATTAAAAAATTGGAGCCTCAACCTGCCTTGGTTTGGTGTGCTATGTTTCAAGTGTATGCTTTCATGAAAATTGTATGCTTACCTATCAGGAACTTTCTTTTTTTTGGTGCTAAAGCATGGCAACATACAAACTACAAGGACTTCACATTGAGTATTTTTATTAGAATATTGCTTTGTGTTGGGCATTTCGTTTATAACTGGTCCGGTGACTGGGGATGGAGCTATATGCACATGTGAAAGTTATCGATAGGTAAGTATATTGTATATTTTTCTGTATTACAAACTTGTTTTTTTCTGTGTTACTACATAATCATAATGGTGAGGTATATTTTTAGGGCTGCAGTATACATTGTTTTGGAATATTAGTATTATTGGTCCTTTATTGAAACACCGTTTAAATATGTTTATAAAAATTTCATTCCAGGTATGATTTTCTATGGTTAGTGGCATGCAGGAAAAAAATGTAAGCTGTCGTATGTCGTTCCATCTCTCTATGTTCAGTTCTAGTTACTGTGGTAACATAAGTGTTATTGCCATTGTACAGTATGTAATAATTACAGGCCACCTGCAGCTTCCCAGCTACCACACTACTACAGTATCTTACAAAAGTGAGTACACTCCTCATATTTTTATAAATATTTTATTATATCTTTTCATGTGACAACATTGAAGAATTTACACTTTGCTACAATGTAAAGTAGTGAGTGTACAGCTTGTATAACAGTGTAAATTTGCCGTTCCCTCAAATAACTCAACACACAGCCATTAAAGTGTAAACCGCTGGCAACAAAAGTGAGTACACCGCTAAGTGTGAATATCCAAATTGGGCCCAAAGTGTCAAAATTTTGTGTGGCCACCATTATTTTTCAGCACTGCCTTAACCCTCTTAGGCATGGAGTTCACCAGAGCTTCACAGGTTGCCACTGGAGTCCTCTTCCACTCCTCCATGACGGCATCACGGAGCTGGTGAATGTCAGAGACCTTACGCTCCTCCACCTTCTTTTTGAGGATGCCCCACAGATGCTCAATAGGGTTTAGGTCTGGAGACATGCTTGGCCAGTCCATCACCTTTAGCCTCAGCTTCTTTAGCAAGGCAGTGGACATCTTGGAGGTATGTTTGGGATCGTTATCATGTTGGAATACTGCCCTGCAGCCCAGTCTCTGAAGGGAGGGCATCATGCTCTGCTTCAGTATGTCACAGTACATGTTGGCATTCATGGTTCCCTCAGTGAACTGTAGCTCCCCAGTGCTGGCAGCACTCATGCAGGCCCAGACCATGATGCTCCCACCACCATGCTTGACTGTAGGCAAGACACACTTGTCTTTGTACTCCTCACCTGGTTGCCGCCACACGCTTGACACATTCTGAACCAAATAAGTTTATCTTTGTCTCATCAGACCACAGGACATGGTTCCAGTAATCTATGTCCTTAGTCTGCTTGCTTTCAGCAAACTGTTTGCGGGCTTTCTTGTGCATCATCTTTAGAAGAGGCTTCCTTCTGGTACGACAGCCATGCAGAGCGATTTGGTGCAGTGTGTGGCGAATGATCTGAGCACTGACAGGCTGATCCCCCACCCCTGCAACCTCTGCAGCAATGCTGGCAGCACTCATACGCCTATTTCCCAAAGACAACTGGATATGACGCTGGGCATGTGCACTCAACTTCTTAGGTTGACCATGGCGATGTCTGTTCTGAGTGGAACCTGTCCTGTTAAACCGCTGTATGGTCGTGGCTACCGTGCTGCAGTTCAGTTTCAGGGTCTTGACAATCTTCTTATAACCTAGGCCATCTTTATGTATAACAATTCTTTTTTTTCAGATCCTCAGAGAGTTGTTTACCATGAGGTGCCATGTTGAACTTCTAGTGACCAGTATGAAAGAGTGAGAGCGATAACACCACATTTAACACACCTGCTCCCCATTCACACTTGAGACCTTGTAACACTAACAAGTCATATGACACCAGGGAGGGAAAATGGCTAATTGAGCCCAATTTGGACATTTTCACTTAGGGGTGTACTCACTTTTGTTGCCAGCGGTTTAGACATTAATGGCTGTGTGTTGAGTTATTTTGAGGGGACAGCAAATTTACACTGTTATACAAGCTGTACACTCACTACTTTACATTGTAGCAAAGTGTCATTTCTTCAGTGTTGTCACATGAAAAGATAGAATAAAATAATTACAAAAATGTGAGGAAAGTGAGATACTGTATATGTGAATGCCCACTTGCACAAGCCAACAAGGTAGCCCTACACCAAAAGACTTCAAAATGTAGTAAGGCCTTCTTAAAACAAAAAGGTACCAGCATGTGTCAATTTCATTACAAATTAAAAAAATGAAAATGTATTCATCATTTTGGGATAACGGGCCAAGCATGCATATTTCTGCATTATGTTCCTGGGCCAAATTTTCATTCACAACTGCTTGTTTGCAATATAAATACAGCCTAATATTATAGAACCATTTATTTCAAACCACAAGCAGCTCGTTCAAGTCATATAGTCCATCATGTGCACAAGGAAACTATTGCTTCTATGGAAAATGTTCATATGTTAGACTGGACCTGGACTTAAAAACTGAAGATTTGCTGTGTTATAGAGAGCACAGAAATGTTATTTATGACTGAAAGATTTACCTTTTGTCATGAATTCCTCCAGAAAATAGCAGTTCCCCACCCTATCTACAATCTTTTTGATGTAATTGTTTAAATCTGTAATACAGTAACAAGCACAGCCTGGAGAAGGTTTGCTGGACAGATAAAGTGCCTTACAATTGAATTACTGATTCAGTCACTTAATACAAAAAACATGAATTCACATTAATGCACACATCATTATTTACCATGCATTTGAGTACCCTCTCCGTATTACCTTAAAGTGATATTAAACCCTCAGTTTTTGTAAGCACTTTTAGCAGCTGATTAAATCACTTACTGAGTATGCAGCTTCATCTATTAATCCTTGTCTATAATTAAATCTAAGCTGATGCCATGATCACTGTCCTAGGTTTCCTGTTTCAGTATGGCTCCTTTCTTTTGCAGCATCCTATGGAGTCACTCTTTCTTGCATGGACTAAAGTAGTGTCTCCCTACACCGTGCACATCAATAGAAACACACAGGGGGTCATTTACTATAGCGCAATTCTGCCTTCGTGCAAATTTTAATGCAAATTTAGAATTTGAAAATGGAATTCACTAAAGCCCTGAGGGAGAAAATACTCCCAGAATCAAATTCACTATAGCGCCCAGAAAACAGTAACTGTCTAAAAAACTAGTCGTGGTAGAAGCAAGGGAATTGCACATGGAAATAATGTTTAGAGCATGATATGATCACCTAAATTGTTCTTAAAATGTAGTATCTTGTTTAATGATGATCTGCTTTTAAATTGTTTAAAAAAGTGATATATAACCTGAAATATCATTGAAAGCCCGAAAAGAGCCAAATTCCCCCTTTTTTCCTGACTATTCATCAGCACAACTGAGCATGCTCAGACAAGAAAATGCCCTCATTTTAACTCCCATGCCTTTTTTAGAGGGCGCTATAGTAAATTCGCAAATTCGCGCTTGTCTATAATGCCTTCTTCAGAAGGCAAATTCGCGCTATATAGCCCAATGCAAGTTTCAGCCATTGATTCTAATGGTACAATTGTAACTTCCCTAAAGAAATCCTTTTCATGTTGAGATGAAATGTATCTTTCTCTCAAACAAATTGTCCCTGCAACAATGTTGCTATTTGATAATCTAATTTGTTTTTAAGAATGTTAGAGTGTTTAACCTTCTCATGTTTTGTTAAAATATTTTTTCTCTGTCTCTCGCTTGTTGCTGTCCATCTCATTAAAATCTTTTGCCAAACTCACACATTTATCTTCACAAACCACAAACAATACCATTGCTGTTGCAATAAAATCACTGTTCTACACTCCAAAACACCACCAAATAGCACAGAATAAACTCCAGACTAATGTAATTCCACCACCTATATGTCCAAAGAAATGCAGTATATGTGTATTTATGTGTATTTATGTGTAGGAGGGTTGCACACTCGGCAGACTGGTGGCTAACAGCTTAACGCTTCTACCTAGGACCATAGAGGTTCTGGGTTTGCATCCTGAGAATATCTCTTCATGTAGAGAGGTTTTCTGTACTCATAACGCATGTTCCTACCAAAATTATGTCTGAATGTAGTATTTATGTGTAGGAGGTTTCCACCACTATTGCAAATTGTGTCACAAGTTTTCTATGGGCAAGGACTATAATCAGCCTTAACATTTCCCATCCAGCAATAATTGCAGCTTCTTACCAAGGCAAATGCCCCAAAATGAGAGATGTTCTATAGCAGAATGCTCACAGTACTGAGCCATAACAAACCTTCGAAACAGATGGCATATGCCAGAAACAGGTTGTTCAATGGTTATGCAGCCTTCAAAAGTACATCTGTATTGGTTCATTTATTGCACCTCTGAGACTTAGGACTGTTTGACATCACAGCAACGGATGGTCCATGAATGTGGCTAAGGGCTTAGCACTTGTGCTGACTCAACCTAGGGTTCATAGGTTCAAATCCCAAAGATGCCACATCCTGTAGAAAGGCTGTCAGCTCTTCCTGTGTTGTTAAACGTAACTCGTGTCCTTCCCCGAGTTTTATATAAATGTAGTATTTATGTGGACAAGGGTTCCACCACCATTGCAAATCTTGCACAATCTGCAATCTTGCCAAAAGTATTGGGACACCTGCCTTTTTTACGCACATGAACTTTAATAGCATCCCAGTCTTAGTCTGTAGGGTTCAAATTTGATTTAACCAACCCTTTGCAGCTATAGCAGTGCAGGGACTTTTTTTTTCCCACACCAGAATCAGATCGCATGGGTGTTCTCACTCATGCTATCCGATTCCTATCAGAATCCACAGTTAGCACTGTGATCTATGAACCAATCTGGGGGTGTCATTACTATTGTACTGACACCCGCAGTGGTTCACAGAAGGTAGTGTAATGCAGGTGCTGAAATCGTGCTGGTTCCTGCATCGCACCTATGTGAACCTGGGCTAAGGCCGCTTTCACACTTGTGCGACCTGAAAGCCGCATGACATTACCGCGATTTACCGCAATTTTTTGCCCTGATTTTGATGTGCCTTGAAGCAATAGCTGTGTAATTCTGAGGTCTATCGACCTCAAGTTGCTTCAAAGTCGGACCAAAGTAGTTTAGGGACTACTTTGAAGTTGCACTGATATGAATGGTGCTCATTGGAAATCATCTTCAGGCCCCTTTCACACTTGTACGACTTTTCCTGCGACTTTGGATTGCAAAGTCACATGACAAGTCGTTCCCCATGATTTTCAATGAGTACCATTCATATCTGTGTGACTTCAAGTCGCAGTGACTTCAAAGTAGTCCCTGGCCTGACTTTGATGCGACTTGAGGTCCATAGACCTCAGAATTTCACAGCTATTTCTTCAAGTCACATCAAAATCACTGCAAAACATCACAGCAAAAAAATGCAGCAAATCGCAGTAAAATCGCACAAATTTCAAATCGCACAAGCGTGAAAGAACAACCCCTGAAAAACAACCCCACACCATAATCCCCCCTCCTGATTTTGGCCAGTGCACAAAGCAAGGTCCATAAAGACATGGATGAGTGAGTTTGGGGTGGAGGAACTTGACTGGCCTGTACAGAGTCCTGACCTCAGCCCGATAGAACACCTTTTAGAGTGGAGACTGCGAACCAGGCCTTCTCGTCCAACATCAGTGCCTGACCTCACAAAAGTGCTTTGGGAAGAATGGTCAAACATTCCCAAAGACACACTCCTAAACCTTGTGGACAGCCTTCCCAGAAGAGTTGAAGCTGTTATAGCTGCAAAGGGTGGGCCAACTCAATATTGAACCCTACGGACTAGGACTGGGGTGCCATTAAAGTTCATGTGTGTGCAAAGGCAGGCGTTTTGACAATATCGTGTGGGCTAACACATTTGCAAATTATAAGTGTTCTTGTTTATCAGGTGCAATCACTATAGAGTTAGGCAGACATGAAGAGACAGATTGAATGACACTGGTGGGCGTGTACTTCCATTGGGCGTGTCGGTGTGCTAACAATACAACCTATGTTATATAAATGGCTGCAGTAGAGGGGTTGGTTTGCCCTGCGAAGAGGCTGTGTTATTTGCTGTGGTTCTTGGGGAAGTAGGGCTGATATTGTGGATAATGACAAACACCCCACTTGGGATGTTAGTTGAAATTCTTGTGCATTTTGTCCATCAAAAGTGTGGCTTTGCTGTCAATGTTGTGTATTAATATACCAATAATCCGTGCTGGGTTAATAATAATAAATTGTGCCTGTGCCTGAAACCAAAAAGTGTTCCCTCTCAAAAGGGCCTAATGATCGGTTTAGACAGGAGGCTGCTGCTGCACACATTTCCCTAGGGACTCTTATCAAGTTGAAATACAAATCCAGCTGCACCACCCCTCTAACCATATATCTTAGTGATCTTTAAATAATAATCATATAAACAATCTGTATAGATCTGTGTAAACATTTCTTATCAAAATAAAAGCCATTAGTGTTCAATCATAGTCCATCATAATGCATATTAAGTGCCCATTGGTGATCAATAAAGTGACTGGGGCTGTATAATGGATGACAGTACTCCAAAAAGTGCTCAAAAGCCGATCCACAGTGCTCAGTGCCGGCCCCCACATGTAGTCTGTTTGGCCCACATGTAGGGGTCAAACAGACTGGGTACTGGTGGTGGCAGGATCGTGATCCACAGCGGAGATGGCTTTTCCAAACGAACTGATAAAACACTTCCACTCCACAATTTTCTCAGAGAAAGAGAAAGAACTTCACGGTGAAGTACTGTAAAACTATTTTATTGTGCATATAAAAAAAACTACTTACAGGAAACTCAAGAAAATTTGCATCATAACAGTCAATGCGTTTCGCTCTCCACATAGAGCGTCATCACGGACATTTCCTCCAGTTCTCCACTCTGTATTTGACATCAAAAGGGTCTCCACCCCCTGCCGGCAAAGTCAATCCTAATTTTCCATGTTATCATGGAAATTAATTCACTTAAAAGGACACTACTATGCCAGTCCAATGCACGTTGTGTATTGTTGCTGTCTGACCATGCATTCATGGTTTGGGAGCATCTGCTGACCTTCTACTTTGATCTTGTTGCTTACTCATATACACAGAAATGCATCTTCCAGCAGAACCATCAACAATGTATGTGTGTGGAATGTGGGGTGGTGGGTGTTAATGTTTGGATTATGTTTTTTTAATATTTAGTAATTTTTTTTTTAAGAATGACTGACTGTTTTTTTGTAATTTTGTATAATCTTGCAGCTAAACATTTGTTGGTGGTTGGTGTCTGTTTGAGAGTAGTTGTACTATGAAATGTGTAGCCTGCTATACACTGTGAAATTAAAGCTATGTCCACTATAAGGCTTGGAAAAATGTTAGATTGTAAGCTCCTATGAGCTGGGCCATTAGATCCCAATTGCTAAATGTTTGTCTAAATGTACCACCTAATATACTAATGCCACTAAATGAATGTACTTAATTGTGTTGCTGCTGTGCAAATAAATGTAAATTCTTGAGCTTTTTTAAAAAAATTTGTTTTGGGGGGAGCTGGGTTTGGAGAAGTGAGATCTTGCTAATGACAAATTATCAGAAGGTGTAATCGTGGATTAAAAAAAAAATAATCTCTTCAGCACACCTGCAAGTAAATGATAAAGGTTGTTTAAGTGGAGTCTTTTCTTTTAACGGGTTTGGAGAATTGCAGGTAAGTGCCGGTTCACACTGCTGCACTGTGCAAGATTGCGTTTGATTCACACCGCAGTACAAGTCACATGCGCTGTACATGCAATGCAATTTCAGCCATACAGATAGTATGGCTGATTTTGCATTGCATTCAGACCAAACTCGCACAGGACCCTTTTTTTTTGGTCTGCACCAGAATTGGATTGCATGGGTGTTCACGCCCATGCGATCCGATTAATGCCGAACTGTTAGTTTGCCCTGTGATATGTAAGCTGAAATGGGGGTGTCATTAACAATGTATTGACACTCCCAACAGGTCACACATGGCAGTGTGAAATGCGATGCGGGAACCTGCAGTGAATTTGCAGGGTTCCCGCATTGCACAAGTGTGAACTGGCACTCTTAATGATGAATTTAGCTGGTGGATAGGCAGTGTTGTATGTCTCAAACTGAGCCTTTGTCTGTCATTCACCTACCTATTTCTAAAAAAAATTGTGATTGTGATCAAACATTCGCAAGCAAGTGTGGCTTTGTCCTCTGACCTGGAAATGTCAATGTGTTCACCCGGAAGTGCCTTTGTTGGTCAGGATCTCTATATAAGTGAATATAGCGAGGTTCCATTTCAGCAAAGAGGAAGTGCTACTCATTCGCCAAGTAAGTGTAGGAAATATACTTACAACGTGTGGGGGAGGATGCGATAGCTATATTTGGTGAGGATGGGATTAATTTATTTGTTCATGTGGGATCACAACACATTCACTTCCTGCCAGAGCAGCCATCAGAAATTTTGAGGGCTCTTAAACAGCTTTAGACCTGCCCCCCTTCTGACTATCAACATTCCCCAGGTCCTTCCCACTGGGCCATTCCACCACATTCGCCCACTGGCCAGGGGTGTACACATGTCGTAGCCCCAGTAGGAATTATACACCTTGTCACACTTACCAGGTGTAGCCTGCCAAGCATGACTCATTCAAGTGAAGTGTGCAATGCATGCTAGTGTGGGATCCAAGCGGTTAAAAAAACAGTGCACAGGCAAGCACAGTCTCACACAATGCTTGCAATAAGACCTTGTGCCGAACCATAGGTGCTAGAGGTCCCAAACTTGGCCCAATTGTGGTTCAGGGGCCCTCTCCATGTGACCCAAGTTTGGTATTTTTATCGTATTTTCATCGCCTATGGTTCAGGAGAACGGTGTCCCCTCCCCATAGACTCCAATGTTAAGTGAGAAGTTCACCTGACAATTGCGGGTCAATGACTGGTCACTTTGAGGACCTGGTACGACCGAACCATAGATGCCAGAGGTCCCAAATCTGTCCCAGTTGTTGCCCAGGGGGCACTCTCCATGAGACTAAGGTTTGGTATTTTTATTGGTTAATGGCTTGGGAGAACGGTGTCCCAGTTCCATTCTCCCAAACCATAGCCAATAAAAATACCAAACTGTCAGGTGAACTTCTCACTTAACCAAAAACAAAACAAACCCATCAGAGAGATAGCAAAAACATTAGGTGTGGCCAAATCAACTGTTTGGAACATTCTTAAAAAGAAAGAACGCACCGGTGAGCTCAGCAACACCAAAAGACCTGGAAGACCACGGAAAACAACTGTGGTGGATGACCGAAGAATTCTTTCCCTGGTGAAGAAAACACCCTTCACAACAGTTGGCCAGATCAAGAACACTCCCCAGGAGGTATGTGTATGTGTGTCAAAGTCAACAATCAAGAGAAGACTTCACCAGAGTGAATACAGAGGGTTCACCACAAGATGTAAACCATTGGTGAGCCTCAAAAACAGGAAGGCCAGATTAGAGTTTGCCAAACGACATCTAAAAAGCCTTCACAGTTTTGGAACAACATCCTATGGACAGATAAGACCAAGATCAACTTGTACCAGAGTGATGGGAAGAGAAGAGTATGGAGAAAGAAAGGAACTGCTCATGATCCAAAGCATACCACCGGTGGTAGTGTCATGGCGTGGGCATGTATGGCTGCCAATGGAACTGGTTCTCTTGTATTTATTGATGATGTGACAGCTGACAAAAGCAGCAGGATGAATTCTGAAGTGTTTAGGGCAATATTATCTGCTCATATTCAGCCAAATGCTTCAGAACTCATTGAACGGCGCTTCACAGTGCAGATGGACAATGACCTGAAGCAGACTGCGAAAGCAACCAAAGAGTTTTTTAAGGGAAAGAAGTGGAATGTTATGCAATGGCCAAGTCAATCACCTGACCTGAATCCGATTGAGCATGCATTTCACTTGCTGAAGACAAAACTGAAGGGAAAATGCCCCAAGAACAAGCAGGAACTGAAGACAGTTGCAGTAGAAACCTGGCAGAGCATCACCAGGGATGAAACCCAGCGTCTGGTGATGTCTATGCATTCCAGACTTCAGGCTGTAATTGACTGCAAAGGATTTGCAACCAAGTATTAAAAAGTGAAAGTTTGATTTATGATTGTTAATCTGTCCCATTACTTTTGGTCCCTTAAAAAGTGGGAGGCACATATACAAACTGTTGTAATTCCTACACCGTTCACCTGATTTGGATGTAAACACCCTCAAATTAAAGATGAAAGTCTGCAGTTAAAGCACATCTTGTTCGTTTCATTTCAAATCCATTGTGGTGGTGTATAGAGCCAAAAAGATTAGAATTGTGTTGATGTCCCAATATTTATGGACCTGATTGTATATATATATATATATATATCCAAGAGAGTTGCTTATATACACTCCTTTTACACTTGGCTGTCTTTTCCTGAAACTATTCATATCTGTGCTACTTCAATTGGCACCAACTTCAAAGTAGTCCCTGTACTACTTTGGTGTGACTTGAGGTTCCTAGCTCTCAATATTACTCAGGCATTCCCTGAAGTTGGGACAATGTCATTGGCAAACTGCATTACTTTCAGGATAACACCTTTGACTTAGGCCCCATTCGCACTTGTGTGACTTGAAAGTCATGCAAATTTGATGTGACTTGAAGCAATGCCTGTGTAATCTTGAGGTCTAGGGACGTCAAGTCATATCATATTCAGACCAAAGTAGTTCAGGGACTAGTTTGAAGTTGATACCACTTGAAGTCAGACAGCTATGAATCCTACTCATTGGAAATTGCGGGGTCCAACTTGACAGGGGACTTTGCAGTCTCAAGTTGCACAAGTGTGAAAGGGGCCTTAGATATCCACCCAAAAGTGGAAGCTCTGCTTATCCCCCCCCCCCCTTCTGATGCCACGTTTGGCACCTTTTCGGGGGGGGTAACCTGTTTTGGACATTTACCTGTCCCCACTTCCGACAGACCTCACTGCAGCGAGGTATGGCAGAAATTTGTCACCCCTCCTCCTTCCCTGCTGCCAGGCCATTCAGAAAGTGCAGTGCCCTTTGTGCATGAGCAGTTGCGAATCGGCAACGGAGGCGACAGCACCTGAGAGCCAATGGAAACATGGGCTGGGGTGCCAACATCACTAGCTTCCAGGACAGTGTCCTAATAATTAAAGTCAGCAGTTGCAGGATGTGTAGCTGCTAACTTGTACATTTTCTGTGGTGGTAATATCAGCTCGCTTACCTAGATTGGTGAGCTGGGATTAAGCCCCAGCTATCACATGGTACTTGGGCTTATCTCAACAACCTGTACCATGTGAATAGCTTCAGCTAATCACAGATCAATAGTAATCCCAGCTGACATGAATGTCAAACAATTCTGACTGTTCAAAGTTTGGCTGGTATCATGCTTTGTATGGTATCAGCAAGCCTACATGATACATTTAAACAAGGCTATCTAACTCACAGAGTAGTTCAATGGTATGGATGGTATGACCTTCTGAAAGCTTGCATTGTTCACAGCATTAGATGCTGAAAATATGCGAACGCATATTCGCCAATTAGCCAATGCACATCAGTTTGATTGTTTCCATACTATGAATTCTTTAAATGCATGCAATGGTATGTGCATATTCAATAATATTATGATGTGGAATTGGAATAATCACACACTAGTTAACGTTTCAGCAGTTCGTTTGGTCAACTCCATAGTGTAGTGGTTCCTTCTAATACCTTCAAAGCTTACAGCTACAGGTTCGGATCCTACCGGTGTCATCGCTACACCTTGCATTGTACTTGGCGCTATATTCTGAAAATATGTGAAGGCATATTCACCAATGCCCATCAGTTTGATTGCTTCCATACTATGCACTTTTGCAATGGTATGTACATATTCAATAATATTATAGTGTAGAATTGGAACAATCACACACTAGTTAACGTGCCGCCAGTTAGTTTGTAGAAAATTAATAGAATCCAAGATTAGTAAATGTATTTTCTATGGCTGGTTGTGTTCAAGTCGATAGTGTAGTGGTTCCTTCTGATATCTTCAAAGCTTACAGGTTTGGATCCTATCGATGTTGATATTTGCCAATGGTTTCCATTTTGCTGCGGTAGTTCCCATACCCTCTTTCAAGCAAATCATGTTCATACAAGTCTTCAATGGATTCTGCAGGTTCAAGCCCAATTGACATCAGCTATTCCCACATATGCTGATTAAGAAGGCATATTCGTGACAATAACACAATTTTGCATTCGCATGATCGCCCAGTGCATATGCTAATTGCCTTGAATGGGCATTATTTTAAGGCATCGCGCGATCGCATATTTGCAATATAGTGAATTTGCCCCACAGTCTCATAGCCTAGAATGGTAAGGTACTCCCATCCCCCTCAACTAACAGACTGACTGTAAGCTGCACTGTCCACTGTTAACTCTTATCTGTGAAGATTGAAAGTTCAGGAAATTGGCACTGAGAAAGTCGGAGCCAGCAACATGGGTTCACACCTAATGCGAATTGGATGTGGATTTCCCCGCATTCAATTCGCATAGCAGGAGATTGTGACCAGCTCTCTATCCCAGATAGCAAGCAATTGTGCTACACGTTTGAAAATGACTTGCTGAGCCAGGCTGCACAAGTTTGTTGCACAATTGCAGCAAGTCCACATTGCATGACTCCAGATCAACTTTCTTTGCAAACATTCTGCAAGTCTGCTGCAAGTTCTTGTTCAGTTATGTTGTAGAATAGTCATCCCATCAGAGGGGTCACTGTGGCTGAATTTTCATCATTGCTCCCTACTGTGTGTAAGGTTTTTCTTAAATTGGTGCTGGGGCAGCCATAGAATCACTTTGGGAGTGGTGTGCAGAGAGGTGAGTGGTAACCACGAGATCTAATATGGACTTCAGGGAGGTAGAAATCAAGGAGTGACTAACCCTAATATTCCATTGGTGTAGCACAATTTGGAATGTTTTATTTTTCCTTGCTTATATGTTGAGATTTAGCAGAAAATATGTGTATTTAACGAGAGGTGGAAGTAGAAACCTCTAAGACCCAGTGCACGAAACCTGGTAGTTCCACCACTGTATAGAGGACTACAAATCCCAACAATACAGTAACAATGCAGAATACCACCAGCTATAGGGGGTGTATGTAGAGAGCCATGCATTGTATATAGAGGGATAACTTCACTGTACTGTGTTGTAAAGAGAGGCATGTACTGTATTGTATTCAGGGAGATCCATTAATTGTGCTGTATACAGAGAGACCCATGCATTGTACTGTATACAGAGAGATCCCTTTCATGGGAAATATGAAAAGGTGGAAAGTTTCGTCACCATCTATACTGGGCTCACTTCACTCTACAGAGGTCTCTGGTCATACGACCTTTCTGGTCTAGGCATGCCTTCTAAACCTGACAGTAAAGCAGAGAGATAAGCGGAGGGTTCCCCCAGTACTGGTTCCTCCATTGTGCTGTATTGGGGTTGGTCTATAAATGGTTAATTTGCCTCCTCATTGTGTGCAATGTCTACCATTTCCCTCTCACATTCTGTTGACACATCTTCTGTAGCTTTATTCCTGGCTGGCTATTGTTTGCAATCTCTGTATTTATGCATCTGTTGCCCCTCGATCTGAAAACACAATGATTCCCATCGTGGGATGCCCTGTGTATTTGTGTATATGTAATAATAAATGGCGAGCTAATTCAAGAAGCTATGCAGCAAAAATAGACAAATATGCAGCAATGACTATCCCTCATTTTAAAAAAAATGCAGTAATATGCGATAATGTTGTGAAACAATGATAAAATGATAACGTGCACTATTTCAAGAAGCTATACAGCAAAAATAGACAAATATGCATAAATGACTATCCCTAATTTAAAAAAACAAAAAATACAATAATATGCGATAATATGTGAATTATGATAAAACTGCTTGAATGAAAAGCAGATTTTTTTTTTTTTTATGTAAAATCAGATGAATATCTGCTTTTGATTCAAGCACTTTTATCACTCTTCACATATTATCGTATATTATTGTATTTTTTTGTTTTTTTTTAAATTAGGGATAGTCATTTATGCATATTTGTCTATTTTTGCTGTTTAGCTTCTTGAATTATTGCACTTTATCATTCTTATTAAGGATCGGCTCGGGCGTGTTCGCAAGTGCACGTGCCCGAGCCCGCCAGGAAGTGAACCCGGCACTGCGCTAATCACAGGCAGGGAGACGTTTCCCCGATGTGCAGCTGCACTGATCGGGAAATGTCTCCCTGCCTGTAATTAGCGCAGCGCCGGGTTCACTTCCTGGCCGGCTCGGGCACGTGCACTTGCGAACACGCCCGAGCCCATCCTTAATTGTTATCATTGTTTCACAATATTACTGCATTTTTTGGGGTTTTTTTAAATGAAGGAAATTGTACAAGAAAATTCTATAATGTATGGCCAGCTTGGATAATTAGTACAGTGGCTCCTCCTAAGCTGTCAGTTTTTTTTCATTTAGCCCTGCTGGTTTGACTGAAAACAAACTAGTGTGTACGAGGTTTAAAGGAAAAGTCCATTCTAACACTAAAATCGCTACATCTACAGACATCCACAATCTAACACTAACCTATCTAACCCTATAAAGAAGAGATTAGTATACATACCGTTTTTGAAGCCATTTCTATTTGCGGAGGCTTTGCAGAGGACACAGCCGTCAACGGTTGTGAAATGAATGGGGAGTGACATCACCCATAGACTTACTATGGGGCTTCCGTTGTTGGCTGTGTCCCCTGCCTCCGCCTCCACAGAGAAGCCGTGGCTGACAGCTCAGCATGGGATCGGTTCGGATTGGCTTCAGAAAAGGTATGAATACTGATTTCTTATTTACAGGGTTAGATAGGTTAGTGTTAGATCGTGGATGTCTATAGATTTTATACAAAACTGGTTCAATTGCTGTCTCTCCTCATAACAAACCTCCATCCCTAAATTTGCAACAAGAACAGAAAATCGCCCCATGGGACTTTAAATGAGGTATGTATGAGATAGACACGATAGTCAAAATAGTAAAAATATGCATTTTATTTTTGGATGTAAATAACATCACAACAAGGTTATGCATGGGCATATAGAGATACCCATAAAATAATTGAAATGAAATGTAACACAACATTTGATCAAAATTATATATGAGGAGAATGAAGGACAGGAGGCCTAAGGAGGAGGCCTCCCATACTTACAAATAAATTGGTTGACTCCAAGAGACTGGTTCCCCAAAGGGGCACATCGGACATGGCTCACCCCGGGAGCTGAAGGGGCGGAGCCAGCAGCACCCCACCGAAGACCCAGCGGAGGCCCCCCATTGGTCCATTGCTGCTCTCAAACCCTATAGAACTCATGTTAGAATTGTATTACTCTTTTCTATGCATTACAATTAATATGTATATCCATTATTTGGTCATTTTTTATTGTGGGATCTTTGGCTCTGACTCCTTCACACTGCCTCCATCTGGGGCTGGTCGGATGGTGTTCATCCCCGGGAGCTGCGATGTGTTCATGGGGAGGCCTGTCCCCTCCTCCCCGTTTTATTTCAATTATTTTATAGATACTCTGCATCCACTTCTGAAGAAGCGAGTTGATCTCGCGAAACGCGTCAAGTTTTAGATGCTATTGTATACAATATACTTCTTTTCATCATTATGGAATGTACTATGTATATACATATTTTTGGTTGTCATATGCTATACTGCAATATCCTATGGGTATCTCTATATTCCCATGTATAGCCTTGTTGTGATGTTATTTACATCCAAAAATAAAATGCATATTTTTACTATTTTGACTATCGTGTCTATCTCATACATACCTCATTTAAAGTCCCATGGGGCGATTTTCTTTTCTTGTCTATAGATTTTAGTGTTAGGCTGGCCCCTTTCACATTTGTGCGACAAAAGTTTACTGCAATTTTTTGGTCCAACTTTGGCACAATGAAGACATATTACAAAGTCGTACAGAAATTGCATCTATATTATTCAGGTGCGATTTGCATGCGACTTTGAGGGTTTAACATTGAAGTCTTCTATGGACCTCAAGTTGCATTAAAGTTGGGCCAAAGAAATGCAGGGACTACTTTGAAGACGGCAGGACTTGAAGTCGTACAGATATGAATGTTACTCATTGGAAATAATCGGGAATGACTTGTCATGCGACTTTGCAGTCCCAAGTCGCAAGGCAGGTCGCATAAGTGTGAAAGGGGCCCGAGGCCCCTTTCACACTCGTGCAATGCCATTTTACCGCCATTATGGCGCAATTTTTTTGCCACGATGTGGACATGATTTGGGATCAGTACAACTTTGGTCCAACTTTGTTGCAACTTCGGCACAATGAAAAAATATTACAAAGCCATACAGAAGTAGTACAGAAATCACATCTATATTATTCAGATGTGATTTGCATGAGACTTTGAGGGTTTAACATTGAAGTCTATGGACCTCAAGTTTCATCAAAGTTGGACCAAAGTAATGCAGGGACTACTTCGAAGTTATACAGATATGAGCGGTACTCATTGGAAGTCACGTGGAACAACTTGTCATGCGACTTTGCAGTCCCAAGTCGCAGGACAAGTCGCATAAGTGTGAAAGGGGCCTGAGGTTGACTTTTAATAAGAATGACATCCACTAGTCTACGTTTACATACGTTCAGCTATTGTTTTATTTGCTACAAACAATGGGCAGCCTAAAAGCTATTAGGTAGGTAATTGATATAGCCTTGCTTATGATTAAAAAATAACCATATGTCCCAATTGCTGTGTTTGGAAAAGTCAGACAAAAACTCAACAGTGCTTGAGATAAAGTTGCAATAAAAGTGCGTTTGGAAAGCACATCTAAAAAAGAAATAGCGCTGGAGGTGAAGTTACACTAGCTCAAATCAGGGTGAATTTGATTTAAATCAAGTAGATTTAAATCACTAGTAATAAGGCTTGATTTAAATCAACTTGATTTAATCATAATTTTTAAAGAGCAACTGTCATCTCTGTCCCGCAGCGCTCCTCTTCTGACCCGCTGTTGACTCACCGACAGTCCTATTCACTTTAATGGGACGGCTGGTGATGCAGCAGTGACACAACAAGGTGAGGGACATGGCAGCAGCAGGTGAGTGGATGCCCGCTAACAGGCGCTGCCATGATGGATCTGAAATGACAGGTACTCTTTAAATGTAAGGACTTATTCTTGCTAATATATAGAATCTTTAATATTTGCAAACAAAGTGAAAGTTTCCTGTTTAGAATAATAAGCTGTCAGGTTAGTAAAACAGCAATATCAGAACCAATTCAATCATACAGTTTGTAATGTACATAGATTTGCAAAACAATGGGATAAAGGAATATTCCTGAACTTTGTTTTATCTCACGGTTACTGTGAAATTGTGTGAAGGCATCAATGCAGTGCATGGTATCTCAGCTTGCAGAGCTTGGATTCATTGAATGAGTTTACCAAAAATGTAAATATTGCAGAATATACAGCCTCATGCTACATAGCTAAGCTCCATTTCATGCTGCATAAACTAAATTATTACTAAATTATTACTGTAACTTAAATAGAATGCTTTTACTCCAAAAGCATTTTATTAAAATAAATTTGATAAATATAAAAAAAATCTGGTTTAAATAAAAAAAATCATATTTACTGTATGTCAGAGTGCATTTTTTTGCTTCCAACTTATTTTAAGAGAAAAAAAGTTGAGCCTTTGTAATCACTGTAAGAGCAGGAGCCGAGGAGGTGAAGGAGACACCACTTTACTCCTGCATGCTTGGGCAGAGATATTTGTGTCAGGATAATAATAGATAGGGGTTTATTTTTATTTTGCTAGTGGTCAATATGAAAAGGCACCGCACCGATTCCCAAAAGTAGTTTCTGTACTACTTTTGGCAACTTCAGGGTGCAATTTTGTATAGATATCTGTGCAGAAATCTGCACAGATGTCTCCTGAAATTGCCCCCGAAGTCGGAACTGACATGCGGGTATGAAAGAACTCACACGATTTCAATCCTGCTGTCAGTGTGAACCTAGGCTTAATGTCTTTACTAGAGTTGAGCAAACCTCTGGAAGTTCGGGTTCTGCTGGTCCGGCCGAACTTCGGGACAAAGTCCGGGTCCGGGTCCGGACGGAACCCGAACGATCGCACGGACAACGAACCCCATTGAAATCAATGGGGACCCGAACTTTTAGGCACAAAAATGGCTGTAACAAAGTCCTGGAAAGCCCTAGAGGGCTGCAAAAGGAAGTAAAATGGGGGTAAGGGTAGGGCAAGTGCCCTACAAAAAAATGGGGACAGGGAAATAACTTTAAATATTTTTAAAAAAATAAAAACATAAAAAAAGCAAAAATGGAGGTGAATGTGGATCATCTTCAAACTGTGTCTGAAAAGTATTAATTAACGGTAGAAGCCATATAACTGTTCTAAAATCATCTTCAAACTAGGGCAAGTGCCCTACAAATAAATGGGGATAGGGAAAATAAATTAAAATCAAATAAAAAAATGGGAAGGGGGGTGGATGTGAAGTAGGAGCCT
>BLSH010413474.1:198790-215343 GCA_018402905.1 Glandirana rugosa | reverse complement strand
ACCTGTTCCTCGGCCATCTTATCCGGCGAAACCGTCGACGCAACCTTCCGTTTGATCATACTCGGTCCCACTGTCTGTGGAGCACAGTATATATATATATATATATATATATATATATATATTACAGTGTAGTCGGTGTTAAAAAAAAAAAAATCCCCCCCCAAGGAGAGGCAGATGCTTACAGGCCACTAAAAGAGGGCAAGCAGCCTCTGTGTCTATAGTGAAAAGTGGTGGTGGCAGACATGGTGCATCCTCTGTAGGCGGGTCTAGCTTGTTCTTTTTTCTGCTGTTGGCCGTGTTATTGAGCCACAACATGCAGAAGAGTTGGTGGAGTGGATAACTAAGCCGTCCTCTTCCTCCTCATCCTCTGTCACCCTGGCTCATACTAGTTTGCCTTCCAACGCAGCTGCCAAAGCGGCCTATTCTACCGGCTCCTTGTCCACAGTTACTCCTTCCGTAGCCCATCAAGCATGGGGGAGTCACCAGAATTATTCAACCATAGAGTCGGTTACATGCTGATGTTGGTTCACAGGTTGAAGAATGGAGTACCGTGAGCCTAGAGAGAGGGGTGCCACAGAAGGACAAGAAACTAGCAGTTATGTTCCCCCAGCTGCAGCATACTTCCAAGTTTGCTCCATTGACGAGGAGGGAGGGGATGATGAGGTCACTGACTGTACTTGGGTGCCTGAGAGAAGAGAGGAGATAAGTGAGGAGGAGGTGGAGGAGGCACAACTCCAATGAGGCAGGATGTCCTCCAGGGGCCAGCTTAAGGGCAGCCACCCTATTGCATCACACCACAGAGTCCCCGCTTCTAAAAGTTCATTGGTGTGGGCTTTTTTCAACACTTGTGCACTAGATTGCACTGTTGCTGTTTGCAACCTATGAAGCGGATCAAGCACGGCCAGAACAGCAGCCGCTTGGGCACCACGTGCTTGACAAGACATATGACATCCTGCCATGCAGTCCGTTGGCAACAGCACCTGAAAGACCCACATCATAAAACAAGGCGGACTTCTCCTTGCTCTGTGTCCTCATCTGTGATCTCAACCCCTACTATACCTCCAGTCCTCTCAAAAGCCTGCACTGAGAGGAATGAAGGTATAGCAGTGGGTGCCACAAGTACTTGCAGCCAATCTGCTAGCAGTTCACCACCAGTTGATTTCAGCAGGAGAATTTCCCTACCCCAGTTGCTGAACCGTAAAAATACTGCCCCAGCTATCCACATGCTCAACATCTAAATGCTAGCTTGGCCAAATTGATAGCCCTATAACTGCTGCCTTTTCAGCTGGTAAACTCTGCCCCCTTTCGCGAATTTGTGGAATATGCTGTCCCACAGTGACAGGTTCCAGCTCTCTACCATCATGTGGAAGGCAATGTTTTGGCCTTGTTGGACAGGGCGGTCAGCAGCAAAGTTCATATTACCACTGACTCATGGTCCAGCAGGCATGGTTAGGGACGTTAACTTTCCTTCACAGCACACTGGGTAACTCTGCTGGCAGCTGGGAAGGATGCAGGACAGGGTTCAGTGTTGGAGCTAGTTCCGCCACCACGCCTCCAAATATCTAGTGGTGATTCTGCCACATCTGCCTGCTGCTCCCCCTCCTCTTCTTCTTCCTCTGTGGCCTATTCTGCAGAATTGTCCTCTGAGCCAGCAGTGCTCCCTAAGCATTCAAGGGGCTACCCAAGCAGTCAGGCTAAAAGATGCCATGCGGTGCTTCAGTTGATCTGTCTAGGGGACAGGAGCCACACTGGGCCAGAGATTCTGTCAGCTCTGTGGGGGCAGGCTCAGAGATGGTTGATACCATGGCAGCTTGAGCCAAGAATGGCTGTATGTGACAATGGCACCAACCTTCTTTCTGCCCTCTGACAGGGACACTTGACACATGTCCCATGCTTGGCACACGTCCTAAATTTGGTGGTGCAGTGTTTCTTGACTAGGTACCCAGGCTTACCAGATATTCTGAGGCAGTCCAAAAAAGTCTGTGGTCATTTCCTGCGGTCATACAATGCCAGTGCTCGGCTAGCTGACATTGAATGGGAATTTAACCTGCTCACCAACCGCCTCATTTGTGACATGCCCACCAGGTGGAACTCAACATTGGCAATGCTGCAGTGGCTGCACACACAGCAGAGGGCCATCAATGAGTACCTGTGTGAGTATGGCACCAGGACAGGCTCAGCAGAGCTTGGCTTCTTTTCCCCATGCCAACGGCTACTGATCAAGAATGCATGCACTGTCTTGTCACCATTTGAGGAGGCCACAGGGATGGTGAGCAGCGACAATGCATGCATCAGTGACACTGTCCCTCTAGTCTTTCTGCTGGAGCACACACTTTGTGGAATCATGTACAGGGCACTTGAGGCAGAACAGCGGGAGGAAGAAGAGGGTTCCTTTCCTCTCAAGGCCCCCTTTATGCAGATATCATTCCTGCGGGGGTGTCAAACACACAGGAAGAAGAGGAGGAGGATTGTGTCAGCATGGATGTAGAAGATAACACACAGCTGTCTTCAAGGGATGGTTTTCAGTCCCCAGAAACCCAAGGAGTTGTATGTGGCTGGGAGGAGGTAGTTCCTGACAATGTCATCCTCAGTGACCCAGAGGACTCAGAATATCTCCAAACATGTGCTGGATTGGCTCCCTGATTCTGCTAAGCCTGAGAAAGGACCCTTGGATTTGTGGTATCAAGGAGAGGGATCATTACTGGCTGGCAAGCCTTCTTGATCCACATTACAAGGGTAAAGTTGCAGAACTCATCCTGCCTTTGCAGAGGGAGCAGAGGATGAAACATGTTTAGCAGGCCTTGAAGAAAAGTTTGTGTAATGCCTTTCCAGACCCTAGGAGGTTACCAATTCCTGGTGCTGGGCAACGTGTTGCTGAGGCTTTGTTCAGTCAGAGGAAGAGTTGTGGAGAAGGTGGCTGGCTGAGCGATGCCTTTAAACAATTTTTCAGTCCTCAGCACCAAGAGTCAAGCAATCACCACCAGCGTATGCATTATATGGTGCAGGAATATCTAGGGGCAAGAGCAGACTTGGAGATCTGTCCAACAGAGCATCCACTGAGTTACTGGGTCTTGAGGATGGACCACTTGCCAGAACTCACTCAATATGCAATCAAGCTACTGGCCTGTCCTGCATCCAGGGTGCTTTCTGAACGGACATTCAGTGCTGCTGGAGAGTTTGTAACAAATCAAAGTGTGAGCCTGTCCACAGACTCTGTTGATAGGCTCACATTTATAAAAATGAATCAGTCCTGGATCAGCAGCTGTCAAGCCCATGATATTGATGTAACTGATTGAATTTGCTAGGGATCTGGGATCCCTTGAAGACTGCCTATGCTGCCTAAGTGCCTATACTATTCCTGAATCTTGATGATGCTGGCTTCCAACAATATTTTTGGTTTAGGGCACCACCAACACCCAAGGCACAATTTTCGCCACCTGTTTAACAGGGGCATGCCATTCCAATTTTTAAAATAATTGTTTACAGCAAGGCCCAATCCTTTGCCCAACAAAAGTAACTGTGAGAAGTTACAGTGTTCAGGCACCACCACCCATGGCCCAATTTTTCTGCACCTGTTTGACTGGGGCATGTCATTACAATTTTTAAAATTTTTTAACAGCAGGGCCCATTCCTGTTCCTAACTAGAGTAAGTGTGAGGTTTTACAGTGTTCAGGCACCACCAACACCCAAAGCCCAATTTTTCTGCACCTGTTTCACTGTAATTACAATTTTATATAGTCTAGTCCCCATAGTATATATAATATAGTTCAGATTATATAGCGCAGTCCATATAGTATATACAGTTGTGCTCATAAGTTTACATACTCTGGCAGAATTTATGATTTCTTGACCATTTTTCAGAGAATATGAATGATAATACAAAAACATTTCTTTCACTCATGGTTAGTGATTGGCTGAAGCCATCTATTATCAATCAACTGTGTTTACTCTTTTTAAATCATAATGACAACAGAAACTACTCAAATGGCCCTGATCAAAAGTTTATATACCCTGGTGATTTTGGCCTGATAACATGCACACAAGTTAATACAAAGGGGTTTGAATGGCTAGTAAAAGTAACTATCCTCACCTGTGATCTGTTTGCTTGTAATTAGTGTGTGTATATAAAAGGTCAATGGTTTCTGGACTCCTGACAGACCCTTGCACTGATGTTTCTAGATTCTGAGTCATGGGAAAAGCAAAATAAGGTAGTTGAACTGTATAAAACAGGAAATGGATATAAAAAGACATCCAAGGAATTGAGAATGTCAATCAGCAGTGTTCAAACTCTATTCAAGAAGTGAAAAATTAGGAGTTCTGTTAAAACCAAACCATGGTCAGGTAGACCAACTAAAACTGCCAGGAAAATTGTTCAGGATGCAAAGAAAAACCCACAAATAACTTCAGGTGAAATACAGGACTCTGAAAACGTGGTGTGGTGTGGCTGTTTCAAGATGCACAATAAGAATGCACTTGAAGAAAGATGGGCTGCATGGTCGAGTCACCAGAAGAAAGCCATTACTATGAAAATGCCATAAAGTATGCTGCTTACAATATGCCAAAGAGCACAGAGACAAGCCTCAAACCTTCTGGCACAAAGTCATTTGGAGTGATAAGACCAAAATTGAGCTTTTTGGCTACAACCATAAACGTTACATTTAGAGAGGAGTCAACAAGGCCTGTGAAACATGGAGGTGGATCGCTGATGTTTTGGGGATGTGTGAGCTACAAAGGCACAGGACATTTGGTCAAAATTGATAGCAGGATGAATGCAGTATGTTATCAAAAAATACTGGAGGAACATATGCGTTCATCTGCCAGGAAGCTGCATATGGGACGTACTTGGACATTCCAACATGACAATGATCGAAAGCACAAGGCCAAGTTGACCTGTCATTGGCTACAGCAGAATAAAGTGAAGGTTCTGGAGTGGCCATCTCAGTCTCCTGACCTCAATATCATTGAGCCACTCTGGGGAGATCTCAAACGTGCAGTTCATGCAAGACAGCCCAAGAATTTCCAGGAACTGGAGGCTTTTTGCCAAGAGGAATAGGCAGCTTTACCATCTGAGAAAATAAAGAGCCTCATCCATAAATACCACAAAAGACTTTAAGCTGTAATGTTAAAGGGGGCAATACACTGTATTAAGAACTGGGGTATATAAACTTTGCATTGCACTTTCTGAACATTACAGTGGCTGCAGGTTGAAAAGGAAAGGTCATTTTTAATAACGTTCAATTACAATATGACTTATGTCACAATTATATGCACTGTATTATTCTTTCTTTATTTGCTATTTTTTTTCCCCACGAAAGTGGAGTCACCCTTTAAGGATGCTTGTAGCACAAGATTCTAATGATCGGGTGTACATGCACATTTGTTCAATCATGTTTCCTGCCTTCATTTTGTATATTTGGCATTACATGACAATTACATGACAATTTTCCACCTCTATCTCTAAGCCCAACTATGAACAAATGTCCTCTTTTTAAAAATGGTGCCCAAGTAGGTATAAAATAAATTAAGCACTGGCTGAAATACTCACCTGCTATCCAGTGCTGTTCCTTGCAGTAACTCCTTTTCACCACTAATTGTTCTCAGTTTTCATTGAGAGATTGGGTGAAGTGAGTTTTTGCCATTGCTAATATCAGTCACCTGGGGCACTTGCTTGGCTTCCCCGGGTCCTGAAGCTATGACTGCCTGCCACTCTTTTTTATTTAGTTTCTGTATATACATGTATTTAATTTTGTATGCTTTGTCTATTACAGCCAATGTCCTTAGCATTATACAAACTCTTCTGCCATGTACTCATGCTGCTAAGATCCCAATAAGAAACTAGCCTGTCTATGTACTGCTTACAATTATAATAGTAATGTAATACCTATGTAGGCATGGTTATAAAGAAAAAAACCCTCAAATGTGCTGAGTAAACAGAACAGTTATTTGGAAAGATGCTGGATTTATATTTTAGCGTCTGTTCCCTACTGCAGTAGTTATTATTAATTTGGAACCACTGATCAATATTAGGATTAATTGCCTCTCTTAAAAAAATGTAATAGTAACATGTTCTTTTTTTTAGTTTATATTTCTTTATTCTTTTTTATGGCAAATGTATATTTTTTTCATATTATATTGGACTTGGAGCACCGATCAAAGCTGAAGGATAACAGGTGTCCCTACCGGTATTCAGAAAGTGGGAGCAAGCGTCAGGCACTAATTCAGTGTGGACATACAGTTCAATATGTGGAGTAGGACGCCGCTCAAAACCGTGCAGGTGCTTCAGATGTGGTTATGGCTGTGTATGGTTTCAGCCGGCGCTGCTCTGCCAACGCCCCCTGACATGTTTTGTCCTGCCTACCTGGGCTTGGTCATGGAGGTGGGAAGGAGCAGGACAAAGGTTTTCATATGCTTCATTGGCCGTGAAGATAGAATAAGAAACAGGTATGTGTGAGAGAGATAAATGTATCAGACTTAACTGCTTCCCGACCGCGCGCCGTCTTTTCACGGCGGCAGTCGGGGAGCCCTGCGCGAATCGCCGTAAATAAGCGGCGATTCGCATTTGGCCACCAGGGGAGTGTGCCCGCGGCTCAGGCGGACCCAATGTCCGCCGGCGAGCTGCGATGAGCGGCTACAGGGAAAAGAACGGGGAACCGCTGATGTAAACACGGCGGTTCCCCGCCCTGTCAGTGGGGCATGAGAGATCTACTGATCCCTGTCACTGGGATCAGTTAGATCTCTCATGCCCATGTTAGCCCAACCCCCCCACAGTTAGAACACACCCAGGGAACACTATTAACCCCTAGATCGCCCCCTGCAGGTTAACCCCTTCACTGCCAATGACATTTACACAGTAATCAGTGGATATTTAAATTTCTGATCGCTGAATAAATGTCATTGGTCCCAAAAAAGTGTCAAAATGGTCCGACATGTCCCCCCCAATATCGCATTACCGCTAAAAATCGCAGATCGCTGCCATTACTAGTAAAAAATAAAAAAAAAATAAAAACCCCAGAAATGAATTCTCACCATCCGTAAACGCGGCCACTTTTGCGTAAACCAATCAATAAACGCCGATTGCAAGTTTTTTTATCGCAAATATGAGGAATTATATAATTCGGCCAAAAACGGTGAAAAAAAAAGTTTTTTTATATTTTTTTTTTGGATTTGAATTTTAGCAAAAAGTAAGAAATTTGTGTTTTTTTGCAAAATGGTCGCTCTTCTTTTGTTTATAGCAGCGATAAGAAATGACACAGAGGCGATCAAATACCACCAAAAGAAAGCTCTATTTGTGGGGAAAAAAGGACGCAAATTTTGTTTGGGTACAACATCGCACGACCGCGCAATTGTCAGTCAAAGCGATGCAGCGCCGAATCACAAAAAGTGCTCTGGTCCTAAAGCTGCAAAACCTTCCGGTTGGTAAGTGGTTAAGGAAGAAACAAAAGAAGAAAGGAAAAAATAAGAGCCATGAAGTGAAATGTCACTGCATTGATTAATGTTTTTTTTTTTTTTGTTTTTTTAAAGAAATAATGATGTAAAAATGAAAATGAAGGTATATATAAAAGAAAGTGTGTAAAAGAGAATATATATCAATGTGAACATGACAGAAAAAAATAAACAAATATATGAGAAGTGAAGAAAAATATAGAAAATTAAAAATAAAAATGATAGTAAAAACAATACTCTATTTTCCTGATCATAGACAGTATGTAAGCATCATACCCTTGGGGAATACACCCTGCAAAATAGAAAAAGGAAATACTGCGTCTCATTTTTTGATAATTTATTTGATTTTTCATTTCCATAATCTTTTATTAGTAGTATTCAGAGATACAAGAATAGGTACACTAAAGTTACATGGGCCCAACGGTCTAAAGGAACATTTTAAGTTTCACAACCATAACAATGATTAAACGTTTTAACCCAATGTAAGGAAGGTGCAGAACAGGACCAAGATGGCTTTTATACGGTTGTATAGATTATAAGTAAGCATACATTTTGTTTCGTAGAGGCCAAAGAGGCCTGAGTCTATAGAGAATTCAGAATCACAATGGTATTGACTATGGTGTGAGTTGAGCTGACTTCTTGAGACCCAAGGGGTTGGATAGGTAAGTTTCAATAGGATAGCGGGGGAGTGTAGTTTTCGGAGTAGCAAGTGCCACAGGGTGGATGTTGTTTGTGGTTGGGGGTAGATCCAAGGTTGACAGTCCCGCTGGCCACCTTGATTAATTCCAATGTTTGCATCTAGGTGGCTATAGGAAGGCAGGGGTGGGGGGGGTGGTAGAAGGGGGGGAGAATGGGGATCAGAGAGGCGGGATGTAACTAAAAGTAAGGGATATAGAGATGTAGAAGATGAGGGATAGGAGGGGGGTGGATCGAGACAGGGGGTACCTCCAACCTGACCCTGATCTTCGACCCATCTATCCTCACCTATCAAAAAAGTAGGGTTATTGATCCAGCTTAGTTGGAATGTGGGCATACGGTTTGGGTGTATTTGGAGGTAGTTTTAAAGTGGTACCAACAAGCCCAGTGGGCGGTGTGTTTGGAGATATTGTCATGAGAGATGGCGATAAGCTCCCCCATTTCGGCGATTTTATTGATTTTCTGAAACCATTCTTTAATTGAGGGAGCACATGTCTTGCCCCACAAAACTGGGATACATAACTTAGCTGCGTTTAGCATGTGCATAGCTAGAGAGCTATAATAAGAGCATCTGGCTAATGTGGTGTGGTATAATAGAAGTTGGGTGGGGGAAAAATCCAAAGCCAAGGTGGAAACTCTTGAGGTTACGTCATGGACTTCTCTCCAGAACTGTTGGCTGATGGGGTATGACCACCAGACGTGTATAAGAGAGCAAGGTTCAGAGGTGCATCTCCAACATAAGTTGGATGCTTATTAATGTGAATTTGTGGATAGTGGTCGGGACTCTGTACCATCGAGTTAGGACCTTATAACTATTTTCTTGAGTTAATACGTTTGTCGATCCCTTAAGGATTTTTTCCATAAATTTGTTCCCAATGTTCTTTCGTGAGATCTAGAAAGAGTTATTTTACCCAGAATTGACATGTCTTGTTGTGCGTGGAATGTTTGGCAAAGAGTAATGAGTAGAGATGGTTGAGACAAGATGTCTTTGTGGGTATTTTCAGAGCATAGTGTTTTTATGGGGGTAAGTTGTCGGGTCCAGTGTAGTTTGCGGTTTGCATTTGAAGGTATGTCAATAATGGGAATTTACCGTCTATCAATTGTGAAACAAGGTCTTCCAGGTTCCTAAATGTGCCTCTTTGGAAAAAGTGTTTGGCTAGAATATGTGTATGAGGCCATGAGTTGAAGTGAAATTGTAGGGACATCCCTGGTGGAAACTCTGGATTGAGACAAAGTGGGGTCAAGGGACCTGGTGTGTACGACAGGGAGAGTTTGTTACTCACTTTGTGAAAGCAGTGTAAAGTGGGGCCTATAAGCACATGATCGTTGGTAGCAATTGGAACATGTTTGGGGGTAACCAAGGCACTGAGGCTAGAGGAATGGAATAGAGGGATAATTCCAGTGTAACCCATTGCTTTGTGGATGCATGGATGTCCCAGTCCACTATCCTGGTAAGAAGGCAGGCTCTATAGTAGTTGCGTAGGTTAGGGAGGCCTATACCCCTTTTGGGTTTGGGGAGTGTGAGGTGTTCATATTTGATGAGTGGACGTTTGTCTTTGTATGTAGAGAAGAATGTAGGGGGCAAGTGGATAGAGTGGCCTGCATGATGTATAGTAATCTAGGGAGGACATCCATTTTCAATATTTCAGCTCTTCCAAACCAGAAGGAAGGAATATACCACTTTTGTAGATCTGCTTTTATGGATGCTAGAATTGGTGCAAAGTTTAGTGGGTATAAGTCGGAAAGGCAGGCTGGAAGTTGGATACATAGGTATGTAATTGCCTTGGATTTCCAGATAAATGGGAAATTGTTTTGATATCAGGTTACTCTTTCTTTGGTTAAGGACATGTTCAGAGCATAAAAAGTCTCTTAGCAAGTTTGGAAGAGTAATATGGGGGTCTGATAAAAATAATAATATATCATCTACAAAGGCTGCAATTTTAAATTCACGTCCCGAGGCCAAGAGTCCTCTGCTATTTGGATTGTCTCTGAGACGTTGAGAAAGGGCTCCAGAGTGAGCACGTAGAGAAGGGGGGATAAGGGGCAGCCCTGGTGTGTTCCATTATAGAGAAAACATTCGACAGGTGGCCATTGACCCATACTTGTCCAGTAGGGTTTGTGTAAAGTGCCAGGATCAGGTGGAGCATATTGTCCTTCAGGCCAATGGACCTGAGAGTCTCTGCCATATAGTCTCAGGCCATTCCCGAATGCCTTCTCTGCATGAAATAAGAGAAAGAAGCCACTTTGTGTGGAAGAATTTAGACAGGAGTGGAGGTTGATGGCCTTGATGGTGTTGTCCCTGGCTTCACTAGTGATGGGATACGTGGAAGAAGGAGGTTGGATATTATTTTAGCAAAGAGTTTGGTGTCTACATTAAGAAGAGAGATGGGGCGGTAGTTAGAGATTAAACTATGGTCTTTACCTTCTTTGGGCAGTATGGTTATGTGAGCTTCTAGTGGACGGTGCGGCGGAAGCATTGTAGAAGTGAGAGAGTTAAACGCGTAAAGGAAGGGAGTGGTAAGAATATCCGTAAATGTTTTGTAGTATACGGCTGTGGAGTCTTCTGGACCAGGGCTCTTTCCTGCTTTCATTTGTTTTACCATTGGCTCTTCCACTGAGATAGGAAGTTCCAGAGACTGAACTATATTTTTAGGCAGAGGGCTGGGGTAATACTGTTTCAGAAAGTCTCTGATGAGCGTGGCCCTGGGTGTTAAAGGATCTAGAGGCTGTTTCGAATGGTTAGATTATATGGTTTGGAATATTATTGCTCAAAACATGCAGCTATATCTTTGTTGCTTGTGGAATGTGTGCCATCAGAGTTCTGAATTTGTCGGGTAACATTTGTATGCTTTTTTAGCCTGTAGGGCTCTGGTCAGTAGGGCACCGCTTTTATTGCTGTACAGTTGACAAGGCAAACGTGCGTCTTGTTATTTGATTTAGTTCATCTAGTAAGAGAGATCTAACTTGTGTGAGTTTTTGTAAGGTTTGTAGGTCCTGAGTCTTTTTATGTGACACTTCTTGATTTCTAATTTGCTTAGTCAGCTCTCATATGCACTTTCGTTTTTTTTGGCTAGAAATAAGAGTTCTCCTCGGATGGTGCATTTGTGTGCTTCCCATTGAGTTAGAGGGTGTACATCAGGGGTGTTGTTTGTTTTGGAAAAAGGATCTGAGGTAAGAGTGTGTGTGTGTGTTCTAGATTAGCTTTATCAGTCAGAAGTGAGGCGTCAAGACGCCACACTTTTGATTTTTCAACCATTTTCGGGAAGGTTAGGGAAGGTTAGTAGGATAGAGATAGGATGACGATAAAAACATAAGTTTGATCGTGGCTATGGTTTATTATTATTATTATTATTATTATACAGGATTTATATAGCACAAACAGTTTGCACAGCGCTTTACAACATGGGGCAGACAGTACAAATACAATACAAATCAATACAGGAGGAATCAGAAGGCCCTGCTCGTTACAGCTTACAATCTATAAGGGAGGGTCAAGAGGGACAAAAGGTAATAACTGTGGGGGATGAGCTAATGGAGAAAATGAAAATACAGTTGTTAGGGGTGGGTAGGATAGGCTTCTCTGATGAGAAGGGTTTTCAGGGACCGTTTAAAAGCTAATAAAGTAGAGGATAAGAGGTTAAATGAGTCAGGTCCTGTTGGGTCAATTCTGGAGTATCTGTTGTGCGAGACTAAGTGTAATAGTTCTCTTTCGGGTGCAGGGTGCGCCATGAAGTAGAAGATCAGGGATTTGAGAATGTATCTGGCACACAGCTTGAAAGGTAAGGGAGGAGGTGCCTGTGGAAGAGTCTATAATGGGGTTGAGGGGGACATTGAATTCAACCCCTAAGGTCAAGATCCCAGATTGAAATGAGGATAGAAGGGATGCAATTTTATGGAAGAAGGGTACTTGTTTCACATTCGGGGAGTAAATGTTGGCCAGGGTATCTGGCTTGTTCCCTAGACATCCTTTAAGGAAGAGGTAACGGCCTCTGGGAATCCGCCAGGGAGTCCATTATCTCTAAAGGACAGTGTTTCGCTATTAAAATAGAGACTCCCTTTGACTTGGAGAGAGAATTTGAGGCATGGAAGGCTCTAGGATAGTGGGCGTTACCAAGCTTAGGTATACAATTGATTGTGAAATTAGTTTCCTGCAAGTATAATATATCTGCTTTATGATTTTTCATTGTAGAGAGCACCTGTGATTATTTTTCAGGGATGTTTAATCCCTTAACACCTAGGGAGAGAAGTTTAACCGTGAGAGGAGTCTCTAATGCTTTGGAAGGCATTGTGTTATGTGGGATTTAATGTGGATTAAGATTGGTGCAGGGGAGAGGATTTGTGGTGTGAGTTCAGGGCGTATAGGGTGAGAGGAGGGCTAATAGAGGATCGGGGTGAGAGGAGGAGGGTGGGGGAGGGGTGGAAGGAAGTATACAAGGGGAAGGATAAGAGAATGGATAGTAGTGTGAATGTGGGTGAGGGTGTAATAAGATGTTGGGGGGAGGATGAAACCAGAGATGGAGATAGACCAGCTACCTTACCTGGAGATACAAAGGAAGTCCGGATTAAATTTACTGAATGGGGTATTACGAGAGCCGGATGAGACTAACATAGTCCTGCTGTGGAGGACTAAGAATCTTATGTTAGGGAATAAGGAAAATCTGTTTTAGGAAGATGAGATGGTGAGAAAATCATTGCAGGATAATAGGGTTACAAGAAAACAGCTCAAAACACGTAGTACATAACAGTGAAAAGATATATAATTTTTTAAGGTAAATTTCATGATATTTTAACAGATATGTTGACAAATAATTCACAAAATACCGTTCTAAACCCATAGATGCGAGAGGTATTTGACTTTTTCAAATATTGCGAATTAATGGGTATATTCAGCTTACACTTGAAGTAAGAGGCTAGGAACTACTCCATGCCATTTGTGCAGTTATAATTTTGTAGGCTCGCCAGGTCAGTTTTGAGTGGTGTCTTACCCCACATATGTTTTTTTCTGTTTGTACTGGGGGGTTGGGCTTAGGGTAGGGTGAAGATCTGTATTGGAAGAGAAGCTTTTTGTGGTGATGGGAGGGGGGGCTGAAGGATTGGGCTTGGGGGGAGGAAGATTTGTACTAAGAGGAGAGGGGAATTTTTTTTAAGAAAGGAAATTTGTGCTGGGGGTGGGGGATTTTTGCTTGAGAGGTGGGAAATGTGTCTTACGTGTTCTTGAGCCATGTAGAGCTGGTTGTGTTCCATCAGAGAGATTTTCCTGTTAAACATAACTCTGTGCCTGGAACCCCGTTAGATGATTACCCCTTGTGTTTCAGGAATATGTTTTGTAAATTAATCTCGCTGGCATCAGCTTGCAAGTACTGTTACCACTCAGTTGCGTAATTCATGGTTGTAGTAAAGTAAGGTTTGGCTCCCTGGTTACTCTGCAGATGGCATACGTGTAGAAACTGACTCAGAGACAACTGCTGATAATTATGGATGCTTGTCAGAGAAGTGAATTTATCATTTGAGAACCACATATAGGTTTGTATTACACATACATAGATTTTTACCAGCAATACAGTGCATTGTCTTCATCACTACCTTTAAAACATTGTGCATCGCAGCTTGTGCTTACAAACTCATATGACTGTGCTGGTAACTTACAGTGCAGAGCAATCTCATAATTAGTGTGATGAACAGTGGAGTGAAAGGCAAGCCTCCTCTACTCCACTGGCCCGTTTCTGCCAGCAAGAAGACATTCTGGCAGCTCTGAAGAAGAGCTGTACATAGCAGTGTCATTATCGTTAGTCATGTGACTCCTACATTCCTTTTGCAGATGCCAAAGACCTCATATGTCAGTAGATGGTGGGTGAGGTGCTGGCAGGAGCTGATGATTGGTGGATGCAATAAAATTAACAGGCTGCCAAAAGATATTTTACCAGGCTTAAATGTTGCTTCCTTATAAATGAAATAAGAGCCAGGTGAGAAATCTATGAGCAGAGTACCGTGGGCATGTTCCACAGATGATCAGGTCTGGTGACTCCACTGGCCCTCTCCCAGTCTATAGAGCAATAAGAAGCAACAGACTGATAAGATCATCTTTCTGTCCTGCATGTAATTTGTCAGCATATGTGCATGCAGCAGAGCTTGATTGGCTAAGAATACTGACCCTCCCTCTCCCTTTGCTTGGACATACAAGAGGTTGCTATCAAGATATTGAGACATCTCTGTAATCATTAAAGTATCAAATGCGTAAGTACCTGAATCTGACTTGATATCAAGCCGCTTACAGCCTACGGTACAATGTATACACCAGATGTATAAGAACCTCAATCTGACTTGGTATCAGCCCCTTGTAATCCACTGTACAGTGTCTACAGCAAAGTACAGAAAAAGAGAGGGAGAAGCAACACAAGGAGCCACTCAGGTGTACCACAGTGCAAGAAGCATCCTGATAGGAGGAGAGAGCAGAGTGTCAGAGAGCTGAGCTTATTGATGAGTTTTTTCATCTCTCAGCGTCCAATCATAGGGTGGTGGTGAGATTGGCGGTGGGGGCTGAAAGGGAAAGTGAAACAGCAGCAGAGAAGGAAAAGGTCCCCTGCCATTCAAGGTTGTGCGGTGGGGCACAAATAATATGAGTAAATCTCAGGAATTATTGGACAGAATACAAATTCTACCTTAGGGTAAGCCCCCCTCCCCCCCCCACCAAAATATATACAGTATCTCACAAAAGTAAATACACCGCTCACATTTTTGTAAATATTTCATTATACCTTTTCACGTGACAACCCTGAAGAAATTACACTTTGCTACAATGTAAAGTAGTGAGTGTACAGCTTGTATAACAGTGTAAATTTGCTGTCCCCTCAAAATAACTCAACACTCAGCCATTAATGGCTAAACCGCTGGCAACAAAAGTGAGTACACACCTAAGTGAAAATGTCCAAATTGGGCACAAAATGTGAATATTTTGTGTGGCCACCATTATTTTCCAGCACTGCCTTAACCCTCTTGGGCATGGAGTTCAGCAGAGCTTCACAGGTTGCCACTGGAGTCCTCTTACATTCCTCCACGACTACATTGCGGAGCTGGTGAATGTTAGAGACCTTGCGCTCCTCCACCTTCCGTTTGAGGATGCCCCACAGATACTCAATAGGGTTTAGATCTGGAGACATGCTTGGCCAGTCCATTACCTTTACCCTCGGCTTCTTTAGCAATGCGGTGGTCATCTTGGAGGAGTGTTTGGGGTCGTTATCATGTTGGAATACTGCTCTCCGGCCCAGTCTCTGAAGTGAGGGGATCCTGCTCTGCTTAAGTATGTCACAGTGCATGTTGGCATTCATGGTTCCCTCAATGAACTGTAGCTCCCCAGTGCCGGAAACACTCATGCTGCCTCAGACCATGACACTCTAACCACCATGCTTTACTGTAGGCAAGACAAACTTGTACTCCTCACCTGGTTGCCGCCACACATGCTTGACACCATCTGAAGCAAATAAGTTTATCTTGGTCTCATCAGAACACAGGACATGGTTCCAGTGATCCATGTCCTTAGTCTGCTTGTCTTCAGCAAACTGTTTGCAGGCTTTCTTGTGCATCATCTTTAAAAGAGGCTTCCTTCTGGAATGACAGCCATGCAGACCAATTTGATGCAGTGTGCGGCGTATGGTCTGAGCACTGACAGGTTAACCCCTCACCCCTTCAACCTTTGTAGCAATGCTGGCAGCACTCATACGTCTATTTCCCAAAGACAACCTCTGGATATCACGCTGAGCACATGCACTCAGCTTCTTTGGTTGACCATGGCGAGGCCTGTTCTGAGTGGAATCTGTCCTGTTAAACTGCCACCATGCTGCAGCTTATTTTCAGGGTCTTGACAATCTTCTTATAGCCTAGGCCATCTTTATGTAGAGCAACAATTCTTTTTTTCAGATCCTCAGAGAGTTCTTTGCCATGAGGTGCCAAGTTGAACTTCCAGTGACCAGTATGAGAGCGTGAGTGATAACACCAAATTTAACACTCCCCATTCATACTTGAGACCTTGTAACACTAACGAGTCACATAACACCAGGGAGGGAAAATGGCTAATTGTCCCCAATTTGGACATTTTCACTAAGGGGTGTACTCACTTTTGTTACCAGTGGTTTAGACATTAATGGCTGTGTGTTGAGTTATTTTGAGGGGACAGCAAATGTACACTGTTATACAAGCTGTACACTCGCTACTTTACATTGTAGCAAAGTGTAATTTCTTCAGTGTTGTCACTCGAAAAGATATAATAAAATATTTACAAAAATGTGAGGGGTGTACTCACTTTTGTGAGATACTGTGTGTGTGTGTGTATATAAGTATGTATACATGTGTATATATATATATATATATATATATATATATATATATATATATACAGTCAGGTCCATAAATATTGGGAC
>BLSH010413474.1:181839-194214 GCA_018402905.1 Glandirana rugosa | reverse complement strand
TTGATAGTAATTGTATTAACTAACAAATTAACAAGGGACTACATTCTACTTCATTTATATTTACTAATTTATTTATCATACACTATACATTACCAAGGATGGACTTCTTCCCGCAATATCAAAACAGTGATCGGGCTTTGACAACCCGTAAACCTTGAAAAACGTATATAAAAAACATATGAGACATAAAAAATTATTTGGATGCTCACGTCGTTAGGGCCTAACTAATAAAGATATATGTCGGACACCTGTTCCGATCTAACGACCGTGGGGGTAACACTTACTCACGACGAGTGGTGTGGACCATTTCTATTACTTCTTCAGGTAGGAACCATTACATATCACATACTATTTATTTAATCATTTATATTTACTTCATCTTACATCAGGGAACAATTAAACAATCAATTATGTTAATGATAGTTTTCTTCCGTCTTCCTTAACCGTTTAATCATCACAAGATGTTCACAGGTTAGATCAATCACCCACATAGACATGAAGAGGGATCCATAGATCTAACAGTCATATAACGAGAAAAAGATCAATATAATAATTTTCCAAAGAGATATTATGACAAAAAAGGGAATAAGTAGAGGAGATAAAATAAAACAGATGGAAAGGCAAGATATACATGCAAATATTATCAGATATGTTATAGGCTTCATACACATGGACGTTTCTTAAAAAATAAACAAAACGTCGGGCCCGACGTCAAGGAAAAAAAAAAATCAGCGTTTTTCAGCGTTATGCATTGGCGTTAGTGAGCGTTAGTGAGCGTCGGCGTCAATAGACGTTTTTTAAAAAAAATCATCCCTCTGCTATTTTTCAACCTAAAAACGTTGGCGTCAAAAAACGCCGGTTAACGCCAGTACAATATTAGTTGGCGTTAGTTGGCGTTTGTTGGCATTTTGCGGCGTCAGCGTCAAAAAATGCCAAAACGTTACAGCCTCAGAACGCACTGGCCGTGGGTTCTAGTTTCAGCTCACTAACGCTGACGCCATCTACAGCTCAAAAACGTTGGCGTTTTTATGGGGCCATTGACTAACATGGAGAGCTGCAAAAAACGCCAGAAAACGCCGGCGTCAAAAAACGTCCGTGTGTATGAGACCTTATAAGAACAAATGTAGATCAAAGTCTCTGTTTAACCCCTTGGGCAAAAAAGTGCCCAAACGGTCAATCCAGTAGACCTCACATCTTTTCAGCTTCAATTCTCTCTTACCCCCACGTCTATCAGGCAGAATTGCCTCAATAACCATGTATCGCAACTGGGATACAGTGTGTCTCATCTCCACAAAATGTCTTGCCAATGGTATGTTAGTTAATTTATCACTTATGGCATATTTGTGCCTAGCTATTCTATCCTTGACCTTCTGTGTGGTCTCCCCAATATAGAGAAGGCCACACGGACATTTAATCATATATACTACAAAGGAGGATTGACATGTGTGGTATCCCTTGATGTCAATATTCCGACCATTGTGGGGATGATTGAATGTATTGAATTAAGGGAATCTACCCTTAATCATCGCACTACACTGAGTGCATGTGAGGCAAGGGTATGAGCCATGATTCGGCTGTCCTAAAAAAGTCCTGGTATTAACAGTACCTGGTTTTACTATATCTGATCAAATTATTTTATTGTAAATAGTACAGCCCCTCCGATAAGAGGGCATAGGTGCTCTTTGAAATTCCCTAATCTGGGGGCAATTATCCCTCAATATAGACCAATGTTTTTTTATAATTCTAAAGATACGATTTGAATGAGCAAGGAATTTTCTGGGTACTAACATTTCTCCTCCCAACCTTCACTGGCAACTCATCCCTAATCTGTCTCACTGTTTGTCTAGGGTAACCCCTCCTAATTAATGTATCCTCCATTTGATTAAGGTGCTGTTCCCTCTGTTTAGAATCACTGACAATTCTTTTTACTCGTGATAACTGGCTTTTGGGAATAGACCTAAAGACATTGGGTGGATGGAAACTAGTATAATGGTGAAGCTGATTTCGATCAGTTGGTTTAACATATATGTCACTTGTCAGTACACCCCCACTGATGGAAACACGTACATCCAGAAATGGTATGGTCTCAGTACTATAATTAATATTAAATTCCAAACCCGGAATCAACAGATTAAGGTGCTGGTTAAAGAGTAAGATGGTATTCTATATTATCTTTAGTATAAATGTATAGCTGCTTGTCCTAAAAATACTTTGCACTGTGTTGTCTATTGTATTGTAGAAAACATGCATGTGCCAAACGAAACGATATATCAATAAAACCCTGTACGCTAGGCTGCCATATGTAAAGATCAGCATGTGCAGTGCCTTGAAAAAGCATTCATACCCCTTGAAATTTTCCTAATTTTGTCATGTTACAACCAAAAACATAAATGATAGACCAACACAAAGTGTCACATAATTGTGAAGTGGAAGGAAAATGATAAATGGTTTTCAATTTTTTTTACAAATAAATATCTGAAAAGTATGGCGTGCATTTATATTCAACCCCTTTACTCTGATACCCCTAACTAAAATCTAGTGGAACCAGTTGCCTACAGAGGTCACCTAATTAATAAATAGAGTTCACTTGTGTGTAATGTAATCTCATTATAAATACAGCTGTTCTGTGAAGCCCTCCTAGGGTTGTTAGTGAACCTTAGTGAACAAACAGCATCATGAAGGCCAGGAACACACCAGACAGGTCAGGGATAAAGTTGTGGAGAAGTTTAAAGCAGGGTTAGGTTATAAAAAATATCTCAAGCTTTGAAAATCTCACAGAGCACTGTTCAATCCATCATCTGAAAATGGAAAGAGTATGGCACAACTGCAAACCTACCAAGACTTGGCCATCCACCTAAACTGACAGGCCGGGCAAGGAGAGTATTGATGATCAGAGAAGCAGCCAAGAGGCCCATGGTAACTCTGGAGGAGCTGCAAAGATCCACAGCTCAGGTGGGAGAATCTGCCCACAGGACAACTATTAGTCTTGCACTCCACAAAACCTTTATGGAAGATTGGCAAGAAGAAAGCCATTGTTGAAAGAAAGCCATAAGAAGTCCTGTTTTCAGTTTGTAAGAAGTCATGTGGGGGACATAGCTAAAATGTGGAAGAAGGTGTTCTGGTCAGATGAGACCAAAATTTAACTTTTTGGCCTAAAAGCAATACGCTATGTGTGGCAGAAAACGAACACTGCACATCACTCTGAACACACCATCCCCACCGTGAAACATGGTGGTGGCAGGATTGTGTTGTGGGGATGCTTTTCTTCAATAGTAATATGAGAAGCTGGTCAGAGTTGATGGGAAGATGGATGGAGCCAAATACAGGACAATCTTAGAAGAAACCCTGTTAGAGTCTGCAAAAGACATGAGACTGGCCAGAGGTTCACCTTCCAGCAGGACAACAATGCTAAACATGCAGCCAGAGCTACAATGGAATGGTTTAGATCAAAGCATTTTCATGTGTTAGAATGGTCCAGTCAAAGTCCAGACCTAAATCCAATAGAGAATATGTGGCAAGACTTGAAAATTGCTGTTCATGGATGCTCTCCATCCAATCTGACAGAACTTGAGCTATTTTTCAATGAACAATGGGCAAAAATGTCACTCTCTAGATGTGCAAAACTGGTAGATACATACCCAAAAAGACTTGCAGCTGTAATTGCAGTGAAAAGTGGTTCTACAAAGCATTGACTGGGGGGGCTGAATACAAATGCATGCCACACTTTTCACATTTATTTGTAAAATATTTTGAAAGGCATTCATCATTTTCCTTCCTCTTCACAATTATGTGCCACTTTGTGTTGGTCTAACACATAAAACCCCAATAAAATAAATTTACAATTTTGGTTGTAACGTCACAAAATGTGAAAAATGTCAAGGGGTATGAATACTTTTTCAAGGCACTGTAAAAGGGCATTTATCACTGGGGTCTGTAATACGAGCATCAGCCAATTAACAACATTATAATAATGTTTAAACTTCTGAGCATCCACAGTACCATACCCAGTGTACAGATCTTCAATGCTTTTAGAAGTTAAGGGTTTTTTATAGCTTCCTTTAATGATAGCCCTGTACACTTGAAGCAGTTTTATTCTTACTGTTGTGCAAATCACAGACAATCAAGCACCAGACTTTCTTGTTCGTGTGTCCTTGATACACAATAATATGTAACCCATTGTGTTAAAGGCCATATTGTTAGAAGAGAGATAAAGGACCAAAGTCTTAATATGTTAAATGAACTTGTACAGTTGACTACAGTGATGTACTATTGTAATGTCCAAGGACACTTCTTTGCTGTTTCTGTACTATTTTCATTCCTTCCAACATACAAGAAAATACCCTAGTGTTCTTTCATCTGTAAATATAACTTGTAGCTCAGAATACATGCAACATTTAAAAGATTAAAAGAGGTTGGGCTGATATTATTTAACATTTTTGGACACAATTTAAAGTGACCCCGTTGCTACAGTAAAATAAAACTAGCCACATAGGAAAATAAGAAGCTATGTCACTAGAGAATGCATTAGTGATGAAGGGATCAGTGGAATAACCACAATGGCCCATGGGGGACACACTATCTGACACACCCGAAGTGCCCATGAACAAATTACTATAGCATGCTCAGCATGTTGGAAATCACATCATATATAAATGAAAAGAAACCTAATGGAATACTTGTTATGGATATGTGTTTGTTTTGGTTTGTAAGGTTTAAAGGCTCATTCACACTCTGGAAGTTTATGGGCCGTTGACATAGATTTCTGTTCCTATCAGGTAATAGAGCAGTGCAAGCAATTACTCCAAAAATGTGTACTTAATGGTTGGGGTAAGGGGTGATGCTATTGAGAATTGGAGTCACTACTACACCCCTGTATGGAGGTTTTCTGGTCCTGTTCCACACTGCAGCTGGCAATGTGTCTCCTTCTATTCCAGCACCACGGAGGCAGTAACTTACCATGGTACACTGTGCCGAGCAGCTACTTTCAGACACTGGGAGCCTGAGTCTTCTCAGGTCAACCTTAGCTGACCATACTCCTGTTGAACAGGGGTTACATTTCTGTCCCCAGCTTCAGTTCTCAGAGATATCTTGAGGGTTCAGGTTTCCCAGGTCAACTTTACATCAGTCAGGCCCACCATCAAGTGTTTCTAACAGATACAAGGAAGTACCAAAGGTCAACTCCTCCAGTTTCCACACTAGACCATACTTCTCAAGACAACACAAACCAGCAGGATGAGCTTCTTCCATTTATCAAGGAAGAGTCACATCCAGTTGCATTTGCCTTATACAGAATATCTACTGAAAAGAACATATTCAACATAAATAGAGATGTACATGGCTCCATCCTTTTTACTTTTCTGCCCCTGCCAAGGTTATTCCCATTCCTTCAAAGAGCCCCCGAGACTGTAATCTTCCTCTCTCTTGAGGAAGAGGTCCTCCTCAAACCAGTCCTCCATGATACACATTTAATATATCTCCCATCAGAGAAAGTTAATGATCATACAGCCCTTGGCTTTATCCTTTCACTCCACACACCAGAAGAAACACTTAAAGGCATAGTTCACCTCTACAACAAACTGCATATTATTCAACTTTGGTCACAGCTGCATAGTTTGTTTTCATTCATATCCCCAGCAGCCACCCCCCCACCCTTACCTGAATAGGCAGAATTTTGGTAAAGGGGAACTAAGCCTTTAATTCTCCATTCCCTGCCACATTTGGGGTAACCCTTCTCCCTCGAATTGTAGTCTAAAGCCTTGTACACATGGGCTGTGTGTCGGGAGACGTCGGCTGGTTAAAAAGAAAATGTCCGACATTCGCTGATTGGAGTGTTCTGGCAGGGGGGGCTGGCCCCCTGTCAGAACACAACAGCTCAGTGGGGGAGATCGCTGTACTAACATTGCATAGTGAGTACAGCAGCTTCGACTGGAACTGACAGTTGAACGAAAAACAACTTGTAGTGTGTATCAGGCTTAAGTCCCTGAGAACTCACATTTTTGGCTGTTATCCTTCTATCTCTCTCTCTCTAGCTTTTCTCTCACTCTCTAAGAGGTCTTCCCCAAACTATCCCTCCACTACATCACCACCCCACAGGCTCTTCCTATTCCTTTAATATATTCCTCACTCGGATATCTTGAGTAACAAGGCACTTTCATGACAACAGCCAGGGTGTAACCATCCCTTAAAGGGTTTTACATGCTTTTCTACATCTAATGTGCTGTGAAGGATGCCTAATTGTTTTTTTTTTATTAAGTTACATATCTGGTTAAAAATCAGGTGTACAGTTTTTAGGAGTACTAATGGCAAAAACATATGATATAACTATCATGGTCTGTCATTCATCTCCAGATGTTTCCTGTACTGTACCTATGAGCTTTTTAATGTAAAAAGGGATGCATTGAACCCCACCCTGAGTCCTTCAGTCATTGTCAAAATGTGACTAGTTTTGGATAAATCAAATCATTAATTTCACAATTCCCTGCCATTTTGAGACCTGCTAATCAGAACTATCAGATTTTCCATCATAAACCATCCATGAGGGTGTTTATATAGAACAACTAGCATTTCTAACTACACATTGTAGACCTCCCCCTCTGGATATTTCTGCTCTAAAGATTTCAAGCTGACAGTCACTTCCTGGGAATCATTTGCTAGAAGAGAAACGGCATTCAACTCCATTGCTAGTTGCTGCAGTGCTGGAAGGCTGGGCTCATCTGTATGAGTTCTTTTCCAAGACAAGACAGACTTTCACATAAGGCTTTTGTTATCTGGAAGAAAATACAGGTATAGAATATTCCGACAGAAGAAAAAAGTGACAAAGGGAGACTTCTAAAGAGGAACAAAACCAACTGACATTGCTGCTGCACTGAATGAAACAAGAACTGCCTGTGAGAAAGTGATAATGGGTGAGTAACACAGTTCTGACATAATAACTATATTATGCTGCACATTCCTTTTATGAATTCCCTGGAAATGTATACAGGCTTGCTGATTTCCTGCACACAACCCCTTTCTGTTCTATTATATACATAGTGATGTTTGAAAACTTTGTGCTGAGTGTTGTGTCATGTTATAACATTGTATCCCAACCATGGTCCTGACGTCAAATGGGCACTTTTAAAGTCTCCGGCTTACGTTTGTGTGCGCTAAGATTTATTTTATTTAAGTATAAGGCATTATCATATTTCACAGTACTTTAATGAGTGCATAAAACCAAAAATCCTCACTAAGGAGGCTTACCAAACTAATGATCCTTCAACAGTAACAGTACTCAGACATGCTCTGGTACAACCAGAGCACCTGGGGAATTGCCACACTCGAACATACCAATGCCATGAAGATAGTGTTGCTGATGGTAACTGGACAAAGGCCGTAAAGCAAGCTAATTTAAGCTGAACAGGTGTACATGTTTCTCTTCGGGAACTGAAAGTGTCTTCTTTGATTTCACTGCATTCTGTGACTTTCCCACATTGTGCTTTAGATGCTGCAGCAAGTTGGATAGAACCTACCACATTTCCTGGATGGAGAACATCCCCCATCATCTATTTCTTTTCTTCTCAGCAAGACTATCTATGGCCCACCCCTTCCATTCATTGGTTTAAAGTTCATGTACATGTGGACATTACCTAGGGTGGTCTGCATACAAATGCAACCTACCTGGAAATGCCCATCCCTCCAATCTGACATCCACCCATTAAAGCATTTTGATATTTGCAGAGGCGTAACTAGAACCTTCAGGGCCCGGGTGCAAGAAATTAGGAAGGGCCCCCCCTGACCTCTGGCCAGGGCCCTTCCCTCTTCTTGCTGATCCTGGGGCCCTTTACTCCTATCACGGGTCCCTTTATTACGGTCCCGCAGCTGGACCCTGGGAACAGCAGAAGACAAGTAAACTGGATAGGAGGGGCAGCAGGGGCAGCATATAGAGGAACCAATCTCCTGCATTAGGAGGAAAATGGAATAAATAAAACTTCTAAATGCCACCCTCGCCATCACTCCTATCCAGGTGTACAAGGGAAGCACATGGGCCCCCTGGAGCATGGGGCCCGGTTGCAATCGCAACCCCTGCAACCCCTATCGTTACGCCCCTGGATATTTGTATAATTCCTGCCAAGATCCAGCTTACTGCTTGCATCAAGACTGGAGACTGTGTAGAAGACTACTGAGGCAGGGTGCTGTGATGTTTTTATGAAAGCTATATGCAACATCCCATTGGCCCCTCCCACCAGCGATGATCTGTCTGCATTGCATAGCAAAGCACAGAGACTTATTAATCACATCACTTGACCTAAAATATTGTATGTAATATTGTATGTAAGGAAAGAAGAGAGGTTTTGTCCCCCCATTTTTTTTCATTAAAACCTAACTATTTAGGACTTTGTGTTTTCATCTGGAAATTCTGTATCTATGTACTAGTCTACTGTACTCCCTTTTAAGCTGATGATTTAGAAACTTAATTTGTTCGTGTTTTTACTGCAAGATGGGTATTCCCAAACACACCCACTCTAAGATCCTTGTTGTGCTACTACTCACATATTTACTACATTTAAATCTACATTGGAAGCTTGAATCTGAATGGTGATATGTTAAACAAAAAGAGTGATAAGTTAACGTGTAAGAAAGCTATATAGAAAATATTTCAGGAACAGACATACACATCTTGCATGTGAGGAACTGTAAAAATCTTTCTGCAACGAACTATATAGGATAAAGATGAATATACCTAAATATGAGTTGACTTTCCCAATTTGAACCATTGTAGGGATAGCATTAGCGGTTCACTTGAAGGTTTTACTTATTGTCTGGAATAGGTCAACAAATAATAGGTGCTCTTTTAATCAAAGCCAACTAAAATGCCCCCCTTCATTGCAAACCTGGTCAGCTGGGACAGAAATCTCCCTCCTGGTGGTGAGAGAAGTCCCCCCTCAGGTATCATGTGTCAGGTGACCAGGGCTCTCATGTGACATGGGCTCCGGATGTTTGGATAGATTCCCTGAATTCTGATGTTATACATAGTCAAAGGATCAGCCGCCAGATGGAAGGTCTATCCCTGGGGTTGAGACAAGGAGTGGGTTGAAATAAGGGGTGGGTTGAGAAATGCCCCAAGAGGCAAAGGTCTATTGATAAGTGTAGCTCACACACTGAATGGAGCCCAAAGAAAGAAAAATGCACTTTTCTTTCTAGGGTTCAAAGTAGCATTGCACAACACTCGGTATCGGTGCTGATACTAAACATTTACACAAGTACAAATGCTCTGATACTAAAACTGATACCTTTAAGTAAGTTTTGCAACGCAATCTCAAGCCCTGTTTGGTGCCATTTCATTTAGTGGTTCAGGTGCGATTCAGGTGTGAATTGTTAAAGTGTATGACATTGGAAATCGCACCTGAACCGGGCTGAAAATTGTACCAGACTCTTTTTGAAATCACACTGCGGCTGGCCTGCACATATGTGAACCGGCTCCATAGATAAAACTTTTGATTTGCATTTCATGCGAATTGGATGCGGTTCAAAATGCATCCAATTCACATATATATGAACCGGGACTGGAAATAGGTATCGGTAATTGGTATCTGCGAGTGTTTCAGAAAAAGTATGGTACTTGTACTCAATCTTAAAAAACTTGTATCGTTGCATCTCTAGTTCAAAGCGCTCAGTCTGCAGAGGCGTTCCCGGCCAGGGGTGACCCCTAATTAGGCGGCAGAGATGAGACGATAGGTGCCATTCTGGGTATCACAGAGCCAACAACGATCAGGGATGGATGGAATTAATTTGGGCAGTAATGTTAGGTATCTGTACTACAGTGTTTATTGTTCTACCCTTGTGTATGGGAGTCTACACTGGATATGAAAGTGAGGAGGAAGGCTTTATCCCAGTCTGCATCTGAGATAGTAGGGCCCAGTATTCTCTCCCAGTGTTAAACTCACAATTTATGAGAACAGAGACATATATAGTAAGGCCCATAAAGTCAACAATGATAAATTATCCGGGAGCTCCAACCCTGTAAGTATATGTGTAAAGAGAGTGCGTAGTGGAAATGGGCGTTATACAGTGACTCCCAGACTATTGAAAATATACACAAAGTTTAAAAAGTATAAGTATTTATTTAATTGTAGAAAAGACATAACATATATACAAACATTTGAGGGCAATTACAAATCCAGCATAAAAAAGCAACTGCATATACCAGCTGTCAGACAGGTGCATTGTGCAGAGATTGCCAACATGTTTCATGGCCTAAAAATGCTGCTTCCTCAGGGCTAGACTTCACACTTTTATGTTGTCCGAATAACATCTGGACTAAGGGGAGACCAAACTACAAAAGCTGTGTCAAGGATGAAAAAACTACACAGCATGATGTGTACCCACCAGGATTCCTATCATAAACGCTCCTCACTTGTAATGATCAGTGGGTAAGAATCCCAGAAGAACCTTGTAAGGCCTTTCATCCATAAGGTGTAACTGGATAATCCACAGACTTATATGCCCAAGTGTATCAACTACAATGAGTCCTGCTTAAAGTCCAATTGAAGGGAAAACAAGCGTGGGTATCATGCTGTCCCAATAGTCATCCACCACGGATCTTATCAGGGTCTCCCAAGGATCCCGTACACCAATATTACCTGGTTTGGTCTCCCCTTAGTCCAGACGTTATTTGGACTCCATAAAGCTGTGAAGTCAAGCCCTGAGGAAGCGGCACTTTAAGGCCGCAAAACATGTTGGCAATCTCTGCACAATGCACCTGTCCGACAGCTTGTATACGCACAGTTGATTTCTTTAATGTTGGCTTTGTAATAGCCCGCAAATGTCTGTATATATGTTATGTCTTTTCTACAATTAAATAAATATTTATACGTTTTAAACTTTGTGTATATTTTCAATTGTCTGGGAGTCACTGTATAACACCCATTTCCATTACACACTTTCTTTACATATAAACTCACAATTTATCTTATAGGCAAAGGAAGTCTGGTTAGCCACACAAAATCACCTTTATTCCTGAGTTATGATTGAGCGCTAAGTGAGCGTGAAACGCGTTCACTGGTGACGCTGTTCCCCTCTGTGTTTTGGAATTGTTTTTATGGGTTTGCTGTAATAAAGGTGGTTTCACTGGATGTGCGACTAACCAGACTTCCTTTGCCTATTGCAATCTGGGATGGATGGGACCAGCACATAGTTATTGTGTTAGTGGAGGCGGAGATGGGAGACTGACCTAGAGCAGTGTTCACATTCATGCTTACAATTTATCTTGTTCTTGGATAATCAACATCTCCCTTGACACATTCCACGGTGATTTGGTGAAGGTGACTGAGTTACCCGTGTGGCTACATATGCAGAGGCATGTTCCTGACACTGATAAGGGTTGTGAAACTACTTAAGTGAGTAGCAAAATGTCTTCAACAGTACAAAAGAAGTACAGCTGTATGTGACCAAGTACTATTTGTGATAGTATGACCTGAATTAATGAAACATACCTCAGAAAAAACATATGGCTAACTGAAACAAAGAAAAGTGTTATTACCTATTAACATATTTCTTATTTTATTTTCAGTGCAGGAAAAATGAAGCTTGAATTTGTTTGAACCGAATGTGAAATGTTGTAGTGTTTTTGCTATTCCTTTCCTAAAACTTTGCATTCAGTGAATGACCTAAATTCAATGAAACTCCCCCTTGTATTTCCACTCACATCTTACTTATGCATTTATATTATTTATATTTATATTCTATTAATATACAGTATATAAATCATATGTTATACTTATATTCATTTATTGCTTATATTACATTTATGCCACTTACCTATTTTAGGTCATTTATATTAATACATTATTTATATATGTAAATCATATGATTTCCTTATATTAATATGTTACTTAAATTGCTCAGGTATGCATTTCCATTCACTTATAATATTTCCTCATGAATAGAGTTGAGCGAACACCTGGAAGTTCGGGTTCTGCTGGTCCGTCCGAACTTCGGGACAAAGTCCGGGTCCGGGTCCGGGTCCGGACGGAACCCGAACGATCGCACGGACAACGAACCCCATTGAAATCAATGGGGACCCGAACTTTTAGGCACAAAAATGGCTGTAGGAAAGTCCTGGAAAGCCCCAGAGGGCTGCAAAAGGAAGTAAAATGGGGGTAAGGGTAGGGCAAGTGCCCTACAAAAAAATCTTGTCAATATACCGAAGATGGCAATTAATTATGAAAAGTCTGTGTCAAACTTCTACTAGGTGTAAGTGGAGGTAAAAACGAAAAAAATACAAAAATAAAAAAATTTTTATAAATGTCAATAAAGGGACAGGGGTAAAAAACATCCCGTGAACGGGATGGGAATGGGGGTAAAATGAAGGAAAACGTCGGGAGACCCCGAAAGGTC
>BLSH010413474.1:161097-177421 GCA_018402905.1 Glandirana rugosa | reverse complement strand
CCGATCTATATAGTCTTGAAGTACTCATCACAACTCGCTTGGGCCTGACATTGCAAGCCCAGGCATGGCTTGAAATCCCACAGGCACCGTGCCTGGGCCTGGGCCTGTAAAGTTTTTAGCAAGCCCAAGCCAGGCCCCAAGACGATAAAATGAGGTGCACAACTCTTCGACGTCCCGTCGGTTAGTTGTTCGCAAAGTGACCAAACGGGAATCTTCGGTAGTGTCGGTACGGATGATTACCGTACCGACACTAACCGGCCACGTAGTACACTGGGTCGGAGAAATATTCGACCTCAGTGTCACGACGTCAGTGTACGAGGAACCACCCGAACGATTTTTGAAATGTCCGGGTCCGGGTCCGTGCCACGGACACCCTAAAGTTCGGTACGGACCCGAACGTTACAGTCCGGGTTCGCTCAACACTACTCATGAAGTTCTGATATATCTAGCCTTCTTTTGTTTTTTTTTTATGGTACCCTATTAGTCATTACAACAACCCCTAATTCAATTTCTGTTGAACATGGTTATGAGTCTTATTGCTAAACTTTGGAAGCAGACAGTTGCCCTTAATGTAATCGAGTGGCAACTATGATAGACCACTATCACAAAATTATGGAAATAACCTATAATAAACAAGATTATGAAATCTGTGAGTCTGTGCCCGCTGGTTGAATGTCAAAATCTCCTCCAGATATCTTGAAGCCCTTAAAAGTTTACTTGGTTTATTAGAGTCATATTTCCTAACTTAGGTTGGATGACTTTTAAAGAAGTGTATGTTCTCTCAGCAAATTGTTCTTCTTCCTGTGTCTTCCCCTTGACATGCAATTTAAAGGCTATGTTCCCTTTTTTGAAAAAAATACTAAATGCACATATTTTTGAAGAAAAAGTAAATTCATTACTTTTTTCAGAGGACCCTGCAGAGCATTGCAACCATGATCAGTAGATCACAGGTGCAATGTCATGCTCCTGTCGACATTGCATCCAGCTTTCTTGCCCATACCTCCATACAGGCAGACAGTTACAAAGCTGGAGGAAGTGTTAATTAAAACGGAGGTCCGCCGTCTACCGCCGTTCCTTTAAAAATCCGAGCGGAAGTTCCACTTTTTGGTGGAACTCCGCTTTAACTACAAGAGGGCTCAGCAGCACCCTCATAGTTCATTCAAAACTACAAGCATGTCTGCTGTAGTGGAAGATGGGACTTGTAGTTTTCTCATTCATAGATTGCTGTAAATAAATGATGTGGCTGTGCGACCAGAGCCCCATGCGACTGTGCTGTTCTCAAAATGTGATAGAGGGTATGTGGAGAGGATCTCACGTCTGCTGTCACAGGGGTAGGGGGACAGGGGGCGCAGTGGAGGCAGACCTGGAGCATGTTACATGTTATACCCTAAATATAGGTGTAATGTATTCCATGCTCCAAAGGGTGAACTTATCCTTTAAAGCAATCTTGTCCCTAACTGCAGCTTGTATTTTGGTTTCTTCCATTGCCCTTTCAAGATACAATAGTGATGTAGAAAACAGAGGGTGGAGCCATAGTGCATGGCAAGGGACCATGTGTTTGACACACCCAGAATCAGTGGCAGCCCGTCCATTAGGGGTGCATGGGCGCCACCCCCCCATCCGTGCATCCAGCCCCCTGATCTACAAACAGGGTGCCAGATGCATGGATTCCAATGGAGAGAGTGTGTTTTTTTGAACACGTGATTAGAGTCAGAGGCTCTAATAGGCTTCAAAAAGGGTGAGCTCGTCCAGTTGTGTGACAATAGCGAATGAATATTCCCTATCGCCACACTGATCCTCCTCCCAGCCAATCAGGAAGCGGGTCTTGAAACCCACGACCCGATTGGCTGAAAGGACAGGCGATCCTATTGGACGCCTAGGAGGAGGAGAAGGGAGGAGCTGCAAGGCGGAAGCCGCCATGATGTAGAAGAAGGGAAGAGCACACAGGAGCCCACTGCCAGCCACCCTCCCACAACCTAGATGGAGTAAGTGTCGGGGGGTGTTTGCTACCCCCCAAAAAAAAACACCAGCCGCCACTGCCCAGATGTGTCTAATACCAACCGCCACTAAAGATTTGCAATATAGTTTTTCTGAAGACAATACCCAGTTATGAATATAATTATCTTCTTTTTTATTTATTTGACTTGGTGCAGTTATTGCTTTAATGTAATATTCTGGGAATACCAACTGTCTGCTCTGGGTCTCTAAGAAAACCAAAAATAGTTTTTGGATTAATTTTAAAGTAAAATGAAAACTTTAAAAATGTGCATATCTATTATTTTAACTTCAAGTAATTATAAAGATAACATTGGCTGCCTTTCAAAACTCTATTTGTGCAAAATGTTATTGCATAAACCATGTAAATAACTATTGCTCGTTAATCCCTTTCGCATTGGCCACTTATACACATTTGTAACAAAGACCTTTCTATATCCTGTATGAGGGATAAATTATCTCAGTCAAGGTGACATTTTATGTGTCTGGCTTTCGGCATCTGTTAAAAACTTTATTGTACACTAATAAAAAGTTTGTCTCTGAGCTGAGAGCATTCTTGTTGCATAGCAGTGCATGTTTATGTAGTTATTCTGAATGTCATCCAGTTCAGTTTATTCTTGCAAGGTCTACTGTCTGCTTGGCAATACAAAATAATTACAAACTAAATTTGTTCTGTTTATGAAATATTAATTTAAGTGGGAGTTTAATGTAGTGGTACCGGAGAAAAGAAAGAAGAATACAATAGGAAAATAATTTGAATGTACCATTTGCTGGATCCATTGGGCTCTCAAAAATGTTTTCTCTACCTCTTTGTTTGATCTAAATCCCTACTAACTTTTTCTATTAGGCTTTTCCCCCCCTTACCATGTGAAGCCAGATATACCCACATAAATCCCTAAACTAGGACCCACATCACCACTGTTTCCGGGGAGGAGTACCACCGATCCAGGGGACCACCAGTCTCCTCCACTCCCCTCTTCTGACGTCCACCTTTTTCTTACCGTAGCCCATCCAATAGGAAGTGGCCATAACAGGCAGGGGTGAGGACTTTTATCTCTGACTGGGGCTTTAAATGGAAAGTATAACATATTTCAGTGAACACATGCTTTGTGAGTGTTTGAGTACATTTTTAAATGACATATTTTCAAGCTTTGAGATTTGTAGATTTTTTCATTACAGGAGCCTTTTGGTGGATCAGTGCACTTTATTTTCTTAACAACCGAGATACAATTTTAGGCACCCAGGGGGTGCATTGTTTTAGTGAGTTAGTTGCCTAATAGACATGGATTGTATGCAAGGAAGGTGCAAAGGCGCACAAATAGTGAGGAACACTGAAAAGCAGAAAGCAAAGCATGATTGTGTACTGAGCAAATATAGCTGCCCTCTTGCACATATAAAATTACAACTGATACATAAAATCAATATTTTTTTTTTATCAGTTTGTCTAATTACAAGGAATGTGGTGCTATAATTGAATGGTGATTCGCTCATTCATTTCCAATATTTGTTTTAATATTGCCACAATTATTTATTTATTATCAAAAATAAGTATTTGGTTTTTTTTAGAATCTTATACATTAAAAAAATAAAATTTATCAAAAAACATTATAGTTTCCTTTTACAATAACATGTTTTTACTAGATCCTGGGCATGGGTGCATCCATGTTGAGTAATTGGCTACACTGTCCTGGCACAGTGTCAAGAGCTTCAACTCTATACAGGATTTACATGCTGCTAATTTTTGGCAAGGACAGAATGAATTACAAAATATATGGGGTTTCTGCAATGTCTCAGCGTGCTCTATAACACTTTGATCTTGCTTCAGTCTGACAGATTCACTTTAATCTGATTGGATGTTTGAACTGAATACAGGTTTCTCTAGGTCAGCATAAAAGTTATTCCTTCAGTAAATTAGTTCCCCTAGTGATTTCTTTTTAAGTTAGTTTAGTAAAAATGTTCCAAATTTAACTTGAGTATTTTAGAGACCAGTTATATAAATGTATTAATGTAAAATACGTCATCTGACCTTGTAAACACGTTTGAACAATGATTTCATGGAAACCGTTATTTTCTGTGTAAAATTCCTTTGATTTGCAATAATTTTGCTTTAATCCTAATGTTTTATTTCAGATTAGTCGCTACTGAAGTTCATCATTGCCCACATTTTCAGGCTTGTGACAGATATGTACATTTTGTCAGTGACTGTAGACAAGGACTGGTAGAGAAAGAACCCCAGCATTCCTTGCGACATTAATCATCTCTTCCTCAGTAGGTGGAGATGTTTTTCGATTTTTCATATATACTTTTCATATTTTTTTCACATATACCATACATTTCAATTTTGAAAATTTGTAAAAGACCCATCCATACCATATATTTTCTATATATAAAATATATATATATATATATATATATATATATATTATTGCATACACAACATAAAAATATCCCATATTTCTACAGAATATAAATGCTAAAATAGTATCCTGTTAATAAAACAAATTCATATATGTACATTTTATTAAAATCAAAGTTGACTAAGACCAAAAATAGCCAACTTAAACATTAAAGCCTAATCTAATGTTTTGGTGTTATATTAAAATTATGAAATTATAAATTATGGCCTTGCATATTGATCTCATGCAAGCGTTCCTGGGTCATAGTGTTCTCGTGCAAGCATTCACGGTTTCAGCTTGAATAATAAGTAGGGTAGGTACAATTATTTTTGTAGGAAAATTTGTCATAAACTTTTATTCAAGGTAAATGTTGCATATTGATGCTTTTAAATTTGATCTGGACATCTAGGTTTTAATGATCTCTGGGCACTAATGTGTTCACTTGGTTCATCACTTGGGTTTTTGGGGGTTTTTTTGGTTTAGTTTTTTTCGTTTTTTCAGTTTTTCGTATTTTTTGTTATGATCAAAATTCGTTATTTTGAATAAATTTGTAAATTCGGAAACATTCAAGATTTGGTTTGTTCCATTTGTATAGATGCGGTATTCGTTATTATCGGTAGTTCAGGAATTCGTAAAAATTTAAATTTTGGTTCTTTCCATTCGTATAGATGCGGTATTCATTATTTTCGGTAATTCGTGAATTCAGAAACATACTAATTCGGTTCGTTCCATTCGTACAGATGCGGTATTCGTTGTTATCGGTAATTTCGGGAATTCAGAAAAATTTGTTCACTAACAGGGAGATAAATTTGAAAGGAAATTCCAATACCTAACTATAATTTAATAGTTTATAACTTTTATTATAGTTTTTATTATTATTATTATTAATAATAAATAATAATAATTATTATAAAAGAACGATTATAATGGTTATAAACGAATAAATTATAGGTAGATATTGGCATTTCCGTTCAAATTATATTATTATAATTATAATAGAAATTATCCAAATATTTCTTGTTTTTTAGGATTTTCAAATTTTTGGATTTTCATGCTTTCAAATTTGTGTTCTTTTCAGATTTTCGTTCTTTTGAATTTTCGGATTTTCGTTCGTTATTTCGGATTTTCGTTCCTTAGTATTTTCGTTCTTATTTTCAGATTTACATTCTTTTGAATTTTTGGATTTTCGTTCTTTCAAATTTTCGGATTTTCAAATTTTGGATTTTCATTTTTTCCGATTTTTTGTTCTTTTCAAGAATGAGTTTTCGGAAAAATTTGTGAAAAGGATTTTCGTTATTCGGACGTTTATTAATGAAAATTCAGAATTTTGTCAAAAAACGAATGCGGAATGAAACATATTGCACATGTCTAATGGATATTTAAAATTAATTTTGTTTATTATGTGCTGCATAAAATCCAGGTTATCAAGGTTATCATCTAAGGCACACCCCCACCTGCTGATACTCTATTGCCTGGTACACCCCCGTTGCCCTTTAATTAAGTAAAACATATTTTTAGCACTATGGAGAGTTGCTGCCCTGCAAATTTACCATCCATGCAAAGGATGTTTTTACATCCCACTATTGATGGGTTATTTGTTGGAGGATTGCCGTTCGTCACATACACCAGACCATCAAAAGTACAATGAAATATATACCAGCCAATGGGTCTATAAATGTGTTACCAATATGCCCCAAAGTGTTTATATCCTAACCAGAACCAGTCAGCAATAGGAATTTGTATTAAGCTGAATCTCTATTTTGAAGGAGTGCGGGGATAGCTATGTGTGCGGTTATTTATTTGTATTTTTTCCCTGTCAGTGCAAAACCGATGGTTTAGAATCAAGCTTCAAGCTTGGTTGACCTCAAGTGTTTAGGCACTTGTGAGAGCAACTGTATATGTTCATGACTGTATTTACCCTAAAGTGCTTGTAGGCCAGTGTTTAGGGCAGCAGAGTTATAGGGGCTGCAATGTTTTGGGGTTGTTTAGCTTTAGAGTAGCGCTCACCAGTGAGTAGAGACCATGCCAGTTGTGCCGTTTAAGGGTTTGTTGGCCCACTTTTATTGCAGAGAAAGGAAAGAAAATGTCCAACAAAACAAACAGTTGCCCAAACAGGGGTTGCCACCTCCAATGCAATAATAAGGTACAATTCCTGCCAGCTCTCTTTAGCAGCACCGCTGCTCAGGCTTTGTGCCTTGGTCTTCCTGACCATGTAACAGTGTCCCTGGATTCATGAACCAATGCCATACCTCTGTTTGCTCTCTCTCTTTTACAGCTTCCCTGCTGCTCCAGCCCACAGGCTTGGGCCCTTTGTCTGCTCTGTCAGACTGCACCATGCACACTTGTGGCTGCTCCTTACACACACATGGACTCCTCAGGAGGGTGGAGCCCAGAACCCACATGCACAATGAGTGTTTGGGCTTTTCCTAAAACCTGGTCCACGTAGAGACTTCATCCCACCTGGATCACTACGAACTCTCCAGGCTCCAGGTCCCAAACTGGATTTACCAACCACCGAGGAAACTGAGAAAACAGTTTCCTCCAAATAAAGCAAGCATCCTGGAGCCCCTCAATCAGCCTAATTGAGAATCCTGGGCAACATATACCATGACAGGGAACCAATGGTGGCTGGTGAAGTTTTAGGATGGGGGGGTGCCAGGCCACGCCCTTCCATTTTGACCCCTCCTACTTCTAGTAAGCACCACCCCTTGTATAATCCACCCACTCTGTCCCCTGTATTCCACATATTGTGTCAGGAGTACACAGCTCAGCATCACAGGACACAGTATACAGCCCCAGCATCACAGGACACAGTATACAGCTCAGCATCACAGGACACAGTATACAGCTCAGCATCACAGGACACGGTATACAGCTCAGCATCACAGGACACGGCATACAGCTCAGCATCACAGGACACAGTATACAGCCCCAGCATCACAGGACACAGTATACAGCTCAGCATCACATGACACAGTTTACAGCTCAGCATCACAGGTGGGGTAAATTGCAGCCAATAACACAGGTAGGGTAAATTGCAGCCAGTATCACAGGTGGGGGCAAATTGCAGCCAGTATCACAGGTGGGGGCAGTTTTGCAGCCAGTGCCACAGGTGGGGGCACTTTTGCAGCCAGTAACACAGGCGGGGGCAGTTTTGCAGCCAATAACACAGGTGGGGCAGTTTTGCAGCCAGTGACACAGGTGGGGGCAGTTTTGCAGCCAATAACACAAGGAGCCGGAAAAAAAAGAAAGTCAGCGTACCGGTGCCACCTGTAGGGGAGCCGGGCTGACTTTTTTTTTTATCCAGCGGGGAGGCGGCGCCCAAGCGCCCCTCATACACCAGCCACCACTGCAGGAAACCATACTGTCAAAGGGCGGATGGACACAAAAAGTACAAGTGTTTTTTTGTCTTATTTTGTTTCCCTCTTTTTTCTTTTTCTTCTTAACAATTTGCTAAATTTAGCAAGAGAGCTGTAGGGGAAGAGGGGATGTTGAGGGGAGACAAAAGAACCTCTGTTTCAAGAAACCTAAAACCATCTCTCCTTTCCTTTGTTTGCTGTTCTATCCAGCACAAATCACTTGTCAGAGAGTAGGCTAGTTTGTACCTAGCCTAAGTGGTCATTGTTTAATTGCACTTAATTTTCTGTAGTCCTTCCCTTTTGTATGATGTTATTTTCTCCTTCCTCGTTGCAACTTCCTGTTATCTCTTCTGCAAGATATGTACATCGAAGCTCAGAGGGAAATATTCTGTTTTACTTTAAAACACTGTAAATCAGGGGTCAGCAACCTTTTTCCACGTAAGGGCCGGATTAAATGTATGTGAATGCATGGAGGGCCGCATTCACCTGCTAATAAATTAAAATAATAAACTGGGCCCCTTTACATTACACAGACCCTGCACCTCTGGACCCCTTTACATTACACAGCCCCGCACCTCTGGACCCCTCTACATTACACAGCCGCCCTGCACATCACACAGCCCCCCTGCATATTACACAGCCCCTCTTGCAGAGCTACAGAAGAGGTCTTGTGCTAGAATTATTGCTCTCACTGGAACGATCGCAGCGATACCTCACACGTGTGGTTTGAACACTGTTTACATTTGCGGTTGCAACTCACGTATGCGTTCGCTTCTGCACTTGAACACGGAGGGATGGGACATTTTACTTTTTTTTCTTATTTATTAAATTTTTTTTTATTTTTACACTGTTCCTGTTTGGATGTGGCTCGTGGGCCATAGGTTTCCAACCCCTGCTGTAAATGCTAACATCCACCTCATATTGTTTGCTTCAACTTTTCAGCATGCCATGCACCAAAGGTATTTGTGGATGCCAAGTGTTTGGTGAGTTTAGCTATCTGATGAAGATCGTCTGCAAAGATTGTGTCTGCATCCTTCATCTGTAGGAGATCAGATCACATAGACCCATGTCAACTAAGCTCACAGAAAAATATCCTACATTTCTTACTTGAGGAGATCAACATTAAGTGCAACTAAAGTACAAAACTTCTTTGCTGCTAAATATGCAGAAATGGGGGGCAAGATAGAAGCTCAGATGTAAGTAAAAGAGGCAAAGATGAAAGCAAAAGAGGCAGAAATGCATGCTAAAATGAAAGTTCAAATGAAGATTTTCCATATGGAAAAGGACAAGGAAGCTACCCTGGCAAAAGTCGAAAGTCCTTGAACAAGCAAATGGAGACAGTAACAACCCAGGTAGTTGTATCCAGTAGAACTAGAAGATTGCACCACTAAAAACATCCTAAAGCATAAGATTTGCAATGATACAGAGCTGACTTTTGTACCTCCAACTAGCAACACTGTCCTGACTCTTGATAACGACACTTCTAAGCCACAAATGCCTGGGCCACTTCAAATCCACCACACAGATTTATGTACAAAGCAAAAGATATCAACCCCTACCATTAGAAAGCGACCAGTGACAGGCTCAAGCTACAGCCAGAAAAGCCTTAGACACAAACCATTTTCATATTTTTGCAGGTTCATCGGCCATCAAGCCTGGACAAAGAATGAATGACTTTAGTGAACCCAACTTACCAGTCTAATCTTCATCAAGGTATGACAATACAACAGCTAAACAAAGAGACTTAAAGTGATTGCAAACGATCACCTTGTAAAAAAAAAAAAAAAACATTCAGTTTAAAATAGAAATAAAAGGCAAAACATTTTTGTATAGATATAAAAAACATTATAAATATATATTTTCCCTTTTTTTAAAGTGATTACATTGCCTCTGTTCTCAGCTGCATGAGAGCTGGGGGGGGGGGGAGAAGCAGCAGCACAATGAGCTTCCCAGCGAGTGGCTGTGCAGCGGAGGCATATCATGACAAGTCTTATCATTGGAGGAGAGCAGGCTGAGTTCCAGGCCTAGCTAGGGAACTGACCACGGTGTGCTCTCCTGCTTAGTGTGTGTAGTTTTTAATAGGAAAGCAAAAGGACCAGCAGGAACACCAGGGATTTTACATAAAAGAAGCAATACAAAGACAACAGATACTTTCTCATACAAGTATTTGGTACAGCAGGCACATAAAGTGTTGGAGTAACAAACGCTTTAAGGGAAACAATATCTGTTTCAAAAGATGATCATTGCACCTGCTACATTCTCTTCATTTGATATGAATAGGGATAACATTCACAAGAAATCTCACCTTCTTAAAAATACTATGGGCTTAAGGCAAAGACTTTGCAAGAGAACAAGGAACTTCCATGGAAATGGGGAATATGTTATAGATGCTGTGCCTTTTCAGACCATTTTTCTAAGGACTGTAAAGTTGTTACCAAGTGTACAGAATACAACAGTGACAAACCTATTACTGTTATACATCCTACTCCACTTCCTTCCGACCCACAGCATCAAGCCCTGCTGCGTGAACGGGAGCAGGGAAATGACAGGCAAAGTTATGTTCCAGCTGCAACAACAACAAAGTCATATTCCAGCTCTTTTCTTGCCATGTACTGAAGTCTGCGGGGAGGGCTCCAGTTCCAAATACTGTGCCAAGGTATGTCTAGGCAAGATTTACCCAGAGGGCCAACCAGAGAAAGCTACCAGGATGTATGCCATACAAGATGTGCAAAGGAACAGATACTTGGTTAAACCAAAATTCTTTGATATTGTCAGCATACAAAGACATGCAACATTATATACGTTTAACCTTGTAACCAGCAGTACAGCTGTCCTGACAATGCCCCATATGCACAATGACTTGCTCTAGGCTGGGTCCTAACGAATGTGTGTTTTTGGACAAGATATACAAACCATCTGATGTCGACTACTTTAAAATCCATGTATCAAGAAATAGACTTACAACTCATTTCAGACCATGCCCTCATCTTAATGAAGTGAGGGAAAATCCTACTGACATTAGTCAAGTACCCAATGTCACTCCTATCCTCTGTAATGACATCATGGGAGCACAGTGTTTTGCTCTACATCTGAGGACAATAAAATAGCCCCGTCAGTTGGGGACAAAAAATGCATCAGGGTAATGGACATTGAATTGCCCAAGGATAATTCTAACCGAGTTGCAGGTTTACCTTTTTGTATTGCAAGAGTCAAGCTTTCAAGCTCATGGCTTTCCCTCAGATTTGTCTCACTGGAGGGAACACTAAAGCACAAGCCCAAAATGAAAGTCTGTTTTGTTGTCTTTATGAAAAAGAAATTAGACAACGATCGCTCTAAGCCAGCTATACCTTTACTAGAGCATGAGTGCTGGTACCTCCCCTTCTTCAGAGGGTATAACCTACATGAACAAAAATGAATCAGGGTAGCGTTTGGCTCCAGTATCAAGGTGTGTCTTGAATGACATTCTTCTCACTTGTCTCAGTTTAACCAACAACCTTGTAGCAGTACTTAGGAAATTCAGAAGAGAGTCCATTGCCAGTACATATGACGTTGATCAGATATTCGCTTTACTTTGCGTGTTTCCTCAGGTTTCTTTAGCACCATTGCAATGATACAAACAGTGAAGTTATTGAATACCTCCATGAAGGTGCATGTCTTTGGTAACAGATCTTCACCTGCTGTTGCAACATATGGTCTACACAGAACTGCCCTTGATGGCAAAAGAGAGCATGGAGCACATGTTCAATATACTTCCCTCAGAGAGACTTGTATGTGGATAACTGAAATTGACTTAAATCTTTACCCACCGATGAGAAAATTATTGACCTGCCCCAAAGGACACAAGATATGCCAACAGAAGCCAACTTCAGACTCCATGAAGGCTAGTTTACACTTGCTTCAAAACAGGGCTTCAGACAGGCTTTGTTAGAGCTCTCTTAACACCAGTCAAAGCTCATGTCACTAAATAAAATGGTTAGTTTACAGTCCTGTTTAGGCTTACACCTTGTGTTTGCTTTGCTTCGGCTTCGCTTCAAAAATGATACCACATGTAGCTTTTCCCCAAAACAAAGGGAAGCTAAAGCTGAATTAAAGCCTCTCAAAAGCCGCAGGTGCTTCAAGCGAGCTTCAAACGAGCTCTGTCATAGAGCTCTATGGAGCCTTTGAAGACGCTTTGAAGCACCACTAAAGCTACATGGGGTATACTTTTTGAAGCAAAGCCAAAGCAAAGCAAACACATGGGGGTTTATTTACTAAAGGCAAATCCACTTTAAACTACAAGTGCACTGCAAGTGCCCTTGGAAGTGCAGTCGCTGTAGATCCGAGGCGGGCATGCAAGGATAATAAAAAACAGCATTTTTGCTTGTACATGATTGGATGATAAAATCAGCAGAGCTTCCCCTCATCTTTAGATCTTCCCCTCAGATTTACAGCGACTGCACTTCCATGTACACTTGCAGTGCACATGTAATGCAGAGTGGATTTGCCTTTAGTAAATCAACCCCAAAGTGTAAACAGAACTGTAACCTAACCGTTTTATTTAGTGACTGGTGTTAAGAGAGCTTTAACAAAGCCTGTCTGAAGCCCTGTTTTGAAGCAAGGGTAAACTAGCCCTTAGAGTCAAAGATTCTTATGCCTCGTAAGACTAAGTTGTAAAAGCTGTCATGAAAGCATTTCAGCCTGCCGATCATGCCACAGAAGTTAAAGACTTACATTTGGGAACAGATAAACCATCTGTAGTTATGTTGGAACTTTGTCCTACATACAGACCTTTTACCAACTGTGGTGTTCTCTCAGTGGTGAAAAGCCTATATGGTCCATTGGAGGTTGAAGTCAAACCCTTACTAGGACAGTTATTGGAAACTATTAATGACTGTGACTCTCCGCTACCAACTGATGCTTTAGAGTCATATTGTCTCAGATGCATCCACTGAGGCCATAACAACTGTTGCCTACCTCAAGATATTAGACTTTTGCAATCAAACCCATGCAGGGTTTCTGTTTGGCAAAGCTAATTTAGCACCTAAGCATGAGCATACAATTTCTAGGTGTGAGCTTTGTGGAACTATGCTAGCTAGTAAAAATGGCAGATTTCATATTGCATTAGCTAGAAATTCACATACAGTGCCTTGAAAAAGTATTCATACCCCATTGATATTTTCCACATTTTGTAATTTTACAACCAAAAACGTAAATGTTCTTTATTGGGATTTTATGTGATAGACCAACACAAATGACACATAAATGTGAAGTAAAAGGAAAATGATAAATGGTTTTTACATTTTTTTACAAATAAATATGTGAAAAGTGTGGCATGCATTTGTATTCCGCCCCCCTGAGTCAATACTTTGTAGAACCACCTTTCGCTGCAAGTATTTTTGGTTGTTTCTAGAGAGTGACATTTTTGCCCATTCTTCTTTGCAAAATAGCTCAAGCTCTGTCAGATTGGATGGAGAGCATCTTGAACAGCAATTTTCAAGTCTTGCCACAGATTCTCAATTGGATTTAGGGCTGGACTTTGACTGGGCCATTCTAACACATAAATATGCTTTGATCTAAACCATTCCATTGTAGCTCTGGCTGTATGTTTAGGGTCATTATCCTGTTGAGCTGCTGCCCCACCCCAGTCTCAGGTCTTTTGCAGACTCTAACAGGTTTTCTTCTAAGATTGCCCTGTATTTGGTTCCATCCATCAACTCTGACCAGTTTCCCTGTCCCTGCTGAAGAAAGTATCCCCACAACATGATGCTGCCACCACCATGTTATACAGTGGGGATGGTGTGTTCAGGGTGCAGTGTTAGTTTTCTGCCACACATAGCGTTTTGCTTTTAGGCCAAAAAGTTCAATTTTGGCCTCATCTGACCAGAGCACCTTCCTCCACGTTTGCTGTGTCCCCCACATGGCTTCTCGCAACTGCAAATGGGACTTCTTATGGCTTTCTTTCAACAATGGTTTTCTTCTTGCCGCTCTTTCATAAAGGCCAGATTTGTGGAGTGCACGACTAATAGTTGTCCTGTGGACAGATTCTCTCAGCTCCTCCAGAGTTACCATGGGCTTCTTGGCTGCTTTTCTGATTAATGCTCTCCTTGCCCAGCCTGTCAGTTTAGGTGGATGGCCATATCTTGATAGGTTTGCAGTTGTACCTTGCTCTTTCCATTTTTGGATGATGGATTGAACAGTGCTCCTTGAGATGTTCAGCTTAGGATTTTTTTTTATAACCTAACCTTGCTTTAAAGTTCTCCACAACTTTATCCCTGACCTTTCTGGTGTGTTTGTTGGACTTCTTGATGCTGTTTGTTCACTAAGGTTCTCTAACAGACCTATGAGGGCTTCACCGAACAGTAGTATTTATACTGAGATTAAATTACTAATTAGCTGCCTTCTGAAGGCATTATGTTCCACTAGATTTTAGTTAGGAGTATCAGAGTAAAGGGGCTAAATACAAATGCAAGTCACACTTTTCAGATATTTATTTGTAAAACATATTGAAAACCATTTATCATTTTCCTTCCACTTCACAATTATGTGCCACTTTGTGTTGGTCTGTCACATAAAATCCCAATAAAATACATTTACATGTTTAGTTGTAACATGACAACATGTGGAAAATTTCAAGGGGTATGAATACTTTTTCAAGGCACTGTAGATGACATCATTATACACAGACAGCAAATTACATATACAATCAAATGGATGTGTATGTCAGCAATTGAGTTGAAAGTCCAAGCCTGAGCAACAGCACTATATTCCTTCAGACATAAATCCTGCAGATTTCCCACCAGTCCAGTGCCCATAAGTGTGTTGTTTTCTAATTCCTTCTGGTTAACAGGTCTTAGGTGCCTGATGGATCATGCAGAAGGTAAAACAACTTTTATTTAGTTTCCTAGACCCTGATAAAAATCCAGAGATTAGTCCTGAAGTCAACCAAACTCTACGAGTTGGACACTTCTTTCTGCTCAAAGACCAGCAAGCTAAAACAATGGACTTGCCCCTGGGGCTCATCATACAGAGCATTCCTAGTGATAAAGACAATGTATGCAAGGTGGAGGTGAAGGTGCAAGGCAACGTACTGTTAAGACTTTTATCGGACCAGTCACTGAACTTGCATTGCTTGTGCCTTTTGGATAGTGAACTTTGCATTACTTAAATTTTAAGAAGAGATTTTTCTGATACCCTGAGAAAGGAGTGTGTCAAAAATATTCAGCTAACTCATGAGTTGAACTACATACAATTCCCTTGCCTTAACTGTGTCTTAGGGTTACTTCTGTTGCATTCTATGCCTGTTTAATTTTTAGTTTTGAAGACATCCATTGCAAATTGCACGAATGTTTCTTTTGCATTTACATACAGTAACTGTTGTTATTTTAATAATAATATAGTGGTATTTGACAATACCAGTAATGGAGTGTGCTGCCTCCAGCAGCTATATAAGCCAGGTGCGATACAGCAAAATTATCCTGCAGAGACACAGTGGCAACAGCTGCAGAGCATGACACAGGCTGTTTTTGGAAACGGCCAAATTGGACTCACAGACAATAAAACTCTTCCTCACATTGTTCAAAACAGACTGTCTTTTCTGTGGCTGAGTGGTGGATTGCCTGTTTAATCTGCTGGGAAGGATGGCTCTTAGTAGGGGGCTGACTGAGTGGAGACTACCTATCTATCTATTCATCTGGGCAACAGGCAGAGGGAGTGGAGGCTCTGATCCATCAGTCAGGATTAGAGTTGAGCGAACCCGGACTGTAAAGTTCGGGTCCGTACCGAACTTTGGGGTGTCCGGGACCCGGACTCGGACCCGGACTTTTCAAAAAAAGTCCGGGTTCGGGTCCGGTGTTCTGGTAATTTTAATGAAAAATCTTAAAAATGCTGTAAAAAAGCCCAGGAAGGTCCTAGAGGTCTGCAAAAGGAAGGAAAATGTGGGTAAGGGTGGGACAAGTGCCCTACAAAGAAATGGGGACAGGGAAATAACTTTAAATATTTTTAAAAAAATAAAAACATAAAAATGCAAGACTGGAGATCATCTTCAAAATGGGTCTGAAAAGTATTAATTAACATTAGAGGCCATAGAACTGTTCTAAAATCATCTTCAAACTATGTCCAAAAAGTATAAATAAGCCCAGAGTACCCATATCACTGTTCTGCAAAATGTGTGTATCACTTTAAATCAAACCGTCAATCATTAAACATCTTTTATTCACACTTCTTTTTAAAATGTGTGTATCACTTTAAATGAAACCGTCAAACATTGCACATCTCTTCTGCACAATTATTTCAAGTGTGTGTGTCACTTTAAATCAAACCGTCAATCATTCAACATCTTTTATTCACACTTCTTTTTAAAATGTGTGTATCACTTTAAATGAAACTGTCAAACATTGCACATCTCTTCTGCACAATTATTTCAAGTGTGTGTGTCACTTTAAATCAAACCGTCGATCATTCAACATCTTTTATTCACACTTCTTTTTAAAATGTGTGTATCACTTTAAATGAAAACGTCAGTCATTGCACATCTGCTATTCACATGTGTGTAAAATTTTTCTTCACACTTATTTTCTACAACTTACTAGCTGCCAA
>BLSH010413474.1:140235-157606 GCA_018402905.1 Glandirana rugosa | reverse complement strand
TTGTAATTCGTTTTCAAGGGGAACGGGGAACGGTTCAGTAACAACACCCCGGGTTTCGTCAACGGGGAATGCGGACGTGAGTCCCGAACCTGTTTCCTCTCGTCCTCGTTAAGTTTAGGTGGGCCGCCTGCTGCTCTTTTCATTACTCACATCAGATCTGACCAACAAACATTCTCCCTCACTGCATCGGTACCGCACTCTCTTCCTGTCCCAGCCTCTGAGTGACTCTCATCAGGGACCAGGACTAGAATGCATCTGTCGGGTGGAGATCACTCTGCATGACAGTGAAATGTTATATTGATCTTCTAGACTAGTCCCGGACAGGTGCAGAGGGACCACTCTAGCATTCAACACCCTGCTCCAATTCTGCATTGAATTGCTCCTGCTCTCCTTTGTCCAAGCCCTGAGTGCAGGCGTAAGGGGCAACTGCTTTGGGCCCCACAACAATGACTTGGCAAGGGGCAAGGGGAACTTTTGCTTAATGTTAAAAATGGCCCTGGTCATATCCTCTTCACTCCTCTCCTGCACACTACTCACTGTCGTACTCTCTGCATGACTTTCCGGCACATACAGTCATACCTTCTGCACTCTTTTCCTGCACATACCCTGCAAACCCTCTGTATTCCTATCCTGCACATACTGCATATCACCATACCCTCTGCACTCTTCTCTTGCACATACACATGGCATGGTTGTGTCCTACACCTTCATACTTTTTGTTAATAGGTGTCCCTCTTTCCTATCTCAAAAAGTAGGGAGGTGTGTAAACTGTTCAGCAAAAGTAACAGTGATGGGGGATGGAACAAACTATAACGCTGGCAGAAGAGATTGCATAATTCTACCAACAGTTATTTTTTTACAGATTTAAAAAAAAATAGAAGAAACAGTGACATTTGAAAGCACCTTTTTATACTTGGTCATTTTTTCACACCATCCGCTGTATTGCAGAGCCAAGCTTAGCAGCACAAAACATGAGCCCATGTCACAACATAGCTCTGCAGAACAGCTGTAATTTCCACTGATTCTACTTTGCAAACTGTGTATGTGTACAGTTGTGGTATCAGACACATGGAAAAACGCAAACAGATTCACAAATACAGCAACACTGAACCACTAATATGCAGGAAAGCATATAAAATAGGGAAGACGGTTATACAAACCCACCCCCCCCGCCCCTCCTTCCCCAACAAATACACTTTCCTTTAAAAATCAACTAATCCAGGGATGAGCAAATTATTATGAGCCATCTCCACTGAGAGAAAGCCTCAAAAGTTATCCAGCTGTCATTTTAAGGAGCATCACTACCTGACTCCTGGGATTTGTTCATCCCTGATCTGGTCAAGACACTACTTCCTAGAAAATCATCACTGCAGCCCACAGCAGTGTCTTCTGGTCTTCGGTTGAAAGTACCTTGTTCTCTGTAGTGTCTGTTAACTGTCACTGGTGAGTGAGTGTATTCCCAGAGATAGAATAGTCTTGCTCTCATAGCAGTCGCCAAGTGATAGGATGAGCATTGGAACCTAAATTGTTGACCACAAATGTCCTCCTCTACTGTAAATGGCAAACCTTGTGTAACTCCCCCATAGTATAGGTGCTTTATTTTTGTAGATTTTTGGTAGGAGGGGAAAAATCTAGTCAGGCCTGACAGTGAGTGCAGGCCTGAATGTTTTGATCTGAGCTGGGGAGTGGCTCAGGGAGGGGCTGGAGATGGAAGGAAGGAACACCCCTTGGAGAATCCTCCCCTTGAGCTTGGAAAAGTTCTGGAAAGAAGGATGGATGGGGAGGTGTAACTTCTTGATGTATGACAAGGAGCACTGACCAATCCACAGTCTGGGTTGGCAGGGTGCAGGCCTCCTTAAATACAGCAATCAGCCAGCAGGTGTCAGGAGTTTGGGTTGAAGAGATGAGGATGTAGTTGGAGCTACGGATCAGGCCTCGCCCGGGAGGGGAGCCCCCAGTCTCGGGGAGTGACCTTGAGGCCTGGGGCTTGGGTGCAGCCGGGAGTGGGAGTCGGCTCCTGGGGTGACACAAGGAAGCAGGAGACTCTTTAAAGGATTCACCAAATAGTCGGTGAGTGGCGGCCCCTGGGAGATGTATGAGAAGACTGAGACAGGCTGAGAAGGTATAGTGTGCAGTCTGTAGAGGTCGGAGAAGCCAATCAGGGGGAAGGAGAGTCATTAGACCGCAGGACAGGCCGGATGGGCCTAGAAGATGTATGGACTGGGAGTTGTAGTTCATCCAGTGCCCAGCTAGCACCAACATACTTAGCTACACAACTGAGGGTTCATGGCTTCACAAATGGGAGCCTGTGACCCTTACCCACAAAGGGTGGTCCAGAGGCACTGCTAGCAGTCAGAGCAGGCCTCACCATGCGCTAGCCGTGGTGGAAGAGGAAGTTTTATGGAGGTCTGATAAATTTCCTTTCAGACCAGTGAAGCAAGCAGTGTAATGGTCAACAAGTAGTGTGCTGGAGGAGGAGTGTATATACCAGAGGTGTATATAGAAGGTCCTGTGTTCAATCTTCTGGGCATCCCACTGTCATCCCTTATTTCTATCCAAGTTTAACCCCTAAATAAAACAACAAAACAAAGTACCGGCCTGTTCAGTGACTCCGGGTGTGTGGAAATTGTGTGATTGTGGGCAGCGGACAGGTGGACCACAACTACAGCCACTCCTAAGGGAGAACCTGGCTACACTTGCTGTGTACCACCCAGATGGAGGATGTACAGTATATCATAAATGTTATAGATCACACATTTTGGTAGTATTACCATCATAGTTTAATGCAAAAGAAGATTGCTTAAGATGCAAATAACTTTAAAACATACCGTGAAATCTAAATTATTTGATTTGAGATGTTTTATTTAAGATGTGATGATAAGGAAGGTAAGAAAATAAAGCAGGTTAATAAGAGGAGTGTTTGCTTATCCTGGTTGTCTTCCTTTACACCCCTTCTACTATGCTTGGTTTCCATAGTTACTGGTTTATTCATGATGCTCCTAACCACTTCTAATTATATACTGCCATAAAATTAATACCTCAATGCTTGTCTCAAAAACAGCTTGCTGCATTTTATTTGTCAGTTCATTTTGACACATCCATACATAGCATCACACACCATATCTTGAACTTCACCTTTAATCCCTCAAATGTTCGAATTTTATATATAAATATGTAGAATAATTATCTTGGCTTAGCCAGATTGGTTTAATCTTTCCCCATATACCTTGTCCCTGTACAGAAAAGCAGGAATGTGCCCTGGATGCCAGTTATATTCCACCAGTATTTGAGTCGTGGTCCCTTTAAGGGGGGCAGTTTTGGAGACATTGCTTGGTACTGCATTTGACTGGAGAATACTATTTGTAGTACTCTGTAGACTGGGATTTTGGAGTTTCATAGAAGAAGAACCTCCAAACCCTGACTACCAGAACTCTGGTCCTGAAGGGATTAAAGCGGTTGTATAACCTTAAGTATCACTTTAGCTCATTAGAATGTACACTGCTAAGGCTACCGATCAGTGCCTGTAAAAGTTCACTTACATTTCTAGTGTCCTCTCAATCTGTCCTGCAATCTTTGATGGCGTCATTGGCGCATGCGCAGTCTGTCCACACGGTCATGACATGCAATGTGTGCCATTTCTGTCTTCTCATCATGCTGGGTCATTAGTATACCCTATAAATGGCACAGCAGAAGGAAGCATCATGATTCCGCCCTTCTCCTCGGCTTCCTGGCTCTCCCCTTGGGACTGCATGAGACGTCACATAGGGGGAGTGAACCAGGGCATTGCAGACATATTCAACAGAGCTAGCAGCTACAGATGCGATCATGCATGCACAAGATTTAGGTTGGGGGAACAATGCAAGGGCGGAAATTACGTCCACAGAAGACACCGAGATCAGCAGTAAAGATGGAGCTGCCGATACCCAGAAGATGATTACTTTTATATAAGTAAAAAAAGGTATTTTATACACGGATTTTATTGACTTTTACAGGTGCCTGGCATGTGCATGCATTGTTAGATGACAATATTTTTTAAAAAAATAAAAGAAACCGGGGTTTACTTCCTCTTTAAGCCCCAGGCAAGGGAGGCTTTAAAGGCAGCAGGGTGCACTCAGCACCTGTGTCAGTGAGGTAGAGTGGAGAGGGAGACTCCCATGCTGTGAGCTAGTGAGGAGCTCCCTGGCAAACAGAAATGCTTGCTGCTGAACCCCTGTTGTTTGTCTGGCACCCTGAAACCTGGAGGAACCCTTACCCCAGAGGGATCAAGAGGTTGGCAGTGAGCCTGCTATCTAATTCAGTTATACCAGAACTTTGAACTGTTTTGCTGAAGTAAGTTATTTGGTTTGTTTGTTTTTTCAAAATAAAAGGATTCATAGCTTTTCCCAATTTGGTTGGCTGATGTTCCCCAGCTACCCATATCACACCCCATACAATTAATTTGTTTTGGGTAGAGTTTTTCTTTAACCAGTTGTCGACCGCCCGTGGTGAATTGACGGCTGCAGGTTGGCACTGCTGTGCGAATCGCGCCTGCGGGTTTTATGGTTTACGAGGGAAAAGACAGTCACGTGGAGCCCCCCAACTGCCCAGACTACGTAGGGCAAGATTGTTTGGGATTTGGTGTCACCCTTATGTGGAAAGGGATACCACTTGTACGTGTACAATTATTTCACGATCGTGCCACTTTTTAGTCAGGGGTGGACCTCAACAACCAGTTATTGGCGCAGTACTTAATTGCCAGTAAGGCCAGACGCTGGTACAAAAAAGTGTCTGTATACCTTTTTTCAATTAGCTCTGCTGAACGTTTATGTGCTATACAAAGAATCAGGACGGACTGGATCCTTCCTTAAATTCCAGGAAAAGATCGTCACAGCCTTTCTATTTCCAGACGGTGCTGTTCCCCAACTTCCCAATGCAAATGCAGTGAGCCGGGTTCCCAGAAGTCCTCCATGGTACCTCAGGCCAAAGAACACCCCAAAAAAGATCTTGTGTCTGCAGACGATGCGGATATAGCCGGGACAACCGCACTTATTGTCCCTCCTGTCCTGACCAGCCTGGTCTCTGCATTAGTGAATGTTTCCAATGCTACCACACACTAGTGGAGTATTAGCGTAGGTTACAGCACTACGCAGGCATAGGGCACAATTTCATAGGGTCTCCAAAGATGCCACTGCATTTTGAAAGACCCGAACCTGGAACCGTTACAGTAAGTTACAGTTAAAAAAAAGGGTACCAATAAAAAAAAATACATAAAACATGTTTAAAGCAACAAAAAAAAAATGTAAAAAAAACCCAAAACAAATATAAAATAAAAAAGCCAAAAATAGTTGTCAGTTTCTTGTTGTTTTCTTTCTATTGTTCTCTCTCTATTGTTACTGTATTTTATGCATACCTGTAATATTTACTTATTGTGTTTTATCATGTTTTCTTTGCAGGTATGTCATTTTTTTATACGTTACTGTTTACTGTGTTTTATTGTTAATCATTATTTTCTTTTCAGGTACACCATTCAGCTGCAGCACTGATTTATGTATCTTGACAGCAACAACGTTTGCTGCCACGATATGTAAATCAGCGACTCCAGCTCTGTAGGAGGTGATTTCACCATCACAGTTAAAAAAAGAGCATATATGCCGAAGCATAGAGGCAGGGGTGGACATAGGGGTGGATTGCTCTAAGCTTCGGTATATATTTTTAGAATGGTGCTATGCCCATCATTAGAAGTGGGTGGATGCAGGGCAGTTTTCTAATGGTGGGCATACCCACCGATTGATTGATTCTCTTTTTTCATTCACAAGCTTTCACACACATGCCATGGTGGGGCCCCCTCGGGGGGGGGGGGGGTTCGTGATATCCTGCACTCGCAGGATGTCCTCTGCCTTCTGGGTACATTGACATCTAAGGGCAAAGAGTTATTACTTCAGGGACAGCACTACAGAGAAGTGATGGCCTTTAAGAAGAAAAAAACTCTGGGCTTTAGAGAATGCAAACTTTTTGGAACATTTTCGTATGTGATATACGCTTTTCATGAAACCATCTCAAAAATGAATTGATACAGTGGAAAATCGATACCTCAAGTTCAAGATTTACAGTGAACTGCTTAACATTTCTCATAAATGTGTTGTGAACAGAGTAACCTTTCCTTAGAAAGGGTAGCAAGCCTCTTTGCTGTGCTAGCTGTGAAAATATGTTGCAATTATTTCAACTGTGTTTCCCATGGTGGGTCTTGACTTCCATCTCTGTGTTTTACTGTCACAGAAGGGAAGCATCAGCAAAGTGGAAATATTAAAAGGATAAGAACATTTTAACACCCCTTAGTGCCTTTTATGTGTTCAAGCAAATCTAAAAAGAAACAAAACCTTTCAACTCTATTCCTTTCTCCTGTCATCCCCAGAACTCAGGGAGAATTCAAAACTGTCCTTGCATTGGGAATCTCTTGCACCGCAAGAATTAAAGAAGATATGTGGAAAATAAATTAAACATACCTACTAATTGTGGCTGCAACATTGTGGTGATGCAGCAGCTACCGCCCACTGCCTCTGAGCAATCACATGACCATTGATCACTCAGTTGTTGGTTCGCTCTGAGCAGAGAGCAGTGACTGTCAGTCACTACTCTCTGCTCTGACCTTCTAGAGCTCATTCAAGCATTAGACTATGGAGGGGCAGAAATGACTGGCTCAGGTGCGCTGAGAGACTAAGCCAACTGCTGATCAGGCATCTGGGTGGATCCCGATGTTATTGTTGGGATCCTTTCAGAGTCTGGAGTGGCTCAGTGACGTCGGCTAATTCTGAGTCACATTACTGCAAAATAAGTGCACACTTGTGACCTAGAAAACAAATATAACCAAGAAAGCTTTGGCCATCCTTCTCTTTTTTATGCTTGATTTTGTCTCAAAAAAGGCCTTTAAAGCATAACTCTGGGGAAATGTTAAATGACCCCTGCTCTGCAGTGGGTAAATGCTCATTTTGTCTAGGGTATCATGAAAAAAATGGGTTTTACTTACCTTATCTCTCGCTCCCGCAGGCTTCCTATAGTCCCTGTGACCAATCTCTTTGCCATCAGATAGGCTTTGAATTCACATACTATCAGTAAGTTTGAACGATTAACTAAGTAAGTGATAAAGATCGTTTAATCAATCAATGTATGACAGCGCCTGCAAGATGAAAATAAATGATTAAATATAATTATGCTGACCAATTAAATATTCCATGAAATTCTGGCTCTATACACATATTTTTAATCACAATAAAATTGTGTGAAATTATGGACTACGATAATAAAAAATAATTTAATATATATTTTACAATTAAGTCACTAATAATCACTGATAGCAGTGTAATTAATAGTATGACATAGACACAGCAATTATATTTCACAACAAAATTCCTCAAATTACATGGCTAAAACAGATTAAGTTGACTAATTCAACTTCTACCCTTAGATATCATAACCAAATATCACTAAACCTAGCAGATAACGTTAAACAAGCAAAATCTATCTCAAGTGAAATGTTACATTTAACAAGCAAAAATCATCCAAGTAATAACATATTAGTTACCCTCAGAAGTAAAATGGAAATTCTAAAATAATGAGCAAATTATACTATACCTGAGGAGTTATTGGTGTTGAATTAAAAACTACATTCAGGTGGGACCTTCAAGAAGATTGATCGAACATCTCAGATTGAGAGAGCGAGCTGCATGGGAACATGCTGATGAGGATGATGATGGGGATGGTGATTCAAGATGGATTGTGATGAATATAGATGAGGTTCCTCCAGTCTCTCTCTGAACTTTCCCTTTTATCTTCACAAAAATTGGCTTAATCTAAGCAGTGTAACTTTCATTAACAACATTTTGTAAAAGTCGACTATAACTAAAACAATTCAGATGACTAAATTACAACTAAAACAGCATTTTGGTCAACAGACTTAAATACGACTAAAACTAAAGTGTTTTTTTCACAGGAAAAATGGCATTTTAGTCAAAAGACTATGACTAAAACTGAATCAAAATTTGACGTTAAAACTAACACTACACTACCACATAAGAATAAGTAGTGGGCATCTACTAAGCTACTGAAAGAAAAAAAAATTAAGAAAAAGGTTTTTCTTATTTTTTTTTCTTAATAATTCTATTTCAATATTTTATTAATTTTGAATGGAAAAAAGGATCAAACTAGAGATAAGATAAGGTCCCACAGTGCAGGTGGGTGATATCAGTACATTAATGGCAAACATAACCAGCAAAATAGTGTATCGTAATATTAACTTCAATCATTAATTAACAAACACAAGAACTTGTCTGTCACACAGAGATAAGTCACCCTACCAGGGCATTTGGAAAGACCACACAAGGGACATAAAAATCCAATTGCTTCATACCAAATAGCAAGTATGAAAACCATAGATATCTAAAGCAGAAAAGAGAAAGGAAGAGAGAAAAGAAGAAGAAAAAAAAGAGATGAAAAAAGCAAGGGAAAGCTACAAAGAGGTCCGTCAGGGAGCCCATTGCTCCGACCCACACTCTTTAAGTGTCTGAAGGTTGGAGACATTTAAGCCGAGGGTCCCAAACACATTCAAACCTAGCAGATCTGTCTTTCAGTATACTAACCAACTTTTCATTAACATGATCCAAGTCAGCTTACATTTCATAACTGCCAAGTCTACTACAGGTTTCTTCCAGGCCACCACTATAGCAATTTTTGCAGCAAGAAGCATAAAATAGATGACAGCCTGGGTATGTTTGGGGATTTTGGCAACCTGCTAATTGAGGAGGGCCACCCTGGGATTCTTTACTATGTTTATTTGTATCACGGAATAGATCAGCGTATGAACTCTCACCCAGAACCAACAAACCTTAGCAGAGGGCCACAAGGTATGAAAAATCACACTTGGCTGACTGCAGCCCCTAAAGCACAAGGGGGAAGTGCCCGCATACATTTTAGAAAGATGATCCGAAACCAAGTACCATCGGGACAATACCTTGTAGCCCGCTGCCACCAGATCCATGTTCATAATACTCGTATATGTCCGTTTGGACCAGGACTACCGGTTAGATAAATCAATTTCCTCCCCCAAATCCCGTTCCCATTCCAGTATGTAGGGTAATTTTTCAGTTTGATAAACAAAGAATTTGTAAAGCAATAAGATATCCCCTCTCTGAGCCTCACCACGAAAACATCTAGACTCAAGGCTGTACATGTCGTAATATCATCCATAGCTTTCTGCTGTTGCAGTCAGAAGTTCTTAGACGGGGCATCTTCAATTGCTGCACAAAATAAGGCAGAGGTCATATACCCTTATGGTCAATAACGTGCCCTATTCTACACAGACCCTTATTGACCCACCACTGAAAGTCTTGCAGGTATAAACCTGGTGGAAAATCAGGGTTAAGGAACAATGGGGCTATTGGGGTACACAGGGACTGCTGTAGTGTAGCTTTACATGACAGATCCCAAACTTGCAAGGAGTGAGAGAGTGATGGACATAAGATCAGTGGATGCTTCTTGAATGGGATCCACATTAAAAGATCAAGGGGAGAGGACCACAGGCCTGTGCTTCAAATTTAACTCATTCTGTGTAGTAAGGAGATGAGTAAATTTGTGCCAACTGGGCCACTTGGGCAGATCTATAATACTGTTTAAGACCTGCCACTTCCAAACCCCCCTGATCTACTAGCATGTACAATGTGCGACGGGCCAATCTATGCCCCCTGGGACCCCAAATATACTCCAGAAGCCAAGCTTGGAATTTTCTGGAGCTCAGAAAGGTGGTGTGCTATGGACAAAGTACGAAAATATATATAAAATCCTGGGGACCACAACCATTTTGAAGGAAGCAATTCCACCCATCCAGGACAGACCACCAAAAGACCATTGCTCAACAGCTCACAATGACTGGGTGAAGAGACTCGAATAATTAGACTTATTATTCTTAGATTGTAAGCTCTAACGAGCACTGCCCTCTGATTCCTCCTGTATTGAATTGTATTGTAATTGTACTGTCTGCCCTAATATTGTAAAGCGCTGCGCAAACTGTCGGCGCTATATAAATCCTGTATAATATAATAATAATAATAAAGAGTTATCGGGGTGGGGTAAATTTCACACCAAGATCAGGGAGAGCAGATTGCCACGCAAAGCTATAATGACCTGTCAGACTCTGTAAGACACCCTCATCTAGATTTATTTTTTAATATTTTACATTTGATAATATATTCAGGTAATACAGTATGTGCAAGTATGTGTTTGTCAAAAAGCAATATTATTGTTTCTTTGTGAAACTTGGTTTTATTTATAAAGACATTTTATATCACAATAAATCTGTGTCTGTAGTGCATGTTCAAACCTTAATACCATAAATAATAACGTGTTATTATATTTTTACTCCAGGAGTATATAATGAGTTTGGCAATTCTAGAAAAATGCTTACAAATGCATTACAATTAAAGTAAACCCCTTCGATTTTAGTCAACTAAAATGTATTGGAAATTGTAGTCGACTAAAATATGTCTAGAACTAAAACAATTCAGATCACTATAATACGACTAATACTAAAATTACATTTTAGTCAAAAGACTATGACTAAGACTAAATCAAAATTTGACGTCAAAATTAACACTGAATCTAGGGACCATTGCAGAGGGTGAAGTTTGGAATATTTACCCACCTCTGTTTGAAAGGCAATATTACTGATTAAGAATTTGTTTGCACAGTCAATAGCTTAACTTGACTATCAGATGGCACCCTAAGACAAGAAATCCTTATATTAGGTTTTCTGGAAAGTAAATGGATTTATTTGATTCAATCTTTAGGGGATAAACTAATTTTATCTTTAGATTAATCCCAATGTGTTAATTTACTTACAGGGTATATAATCATATCCCTCTGAGGTGTTGTTGGCACCTATGATTTTTTTTTATCTTTGCTATAATAGCGCTTTAAACATGAAACCCTACCTAAAGAGGTGTAATTTTTCTCCAGGGATTACTTTAAATATTAATTATATTAAAAATGTTTGGATACATTTTCACCATTTCAATCTTTCTCCTAAGAATGTATAGGTTATGAAATACACATTTTTCTTACGATAAGGATTAGAATCAAACATAGACATGGTAATAGTATCTTACTCATGATTGAGTACTCTTTGTATATCATAATGTCTTATATACACATAGACTGAAACAGTGATGTAGCCTTCTATAGTCTTTTCTAAAAGTGTCCTCACAAGTATCAACTGGTTTGTTTTATAAAATATTGAAAAGTGAAACTGACTTCCATTTAACCTTTCTCAAGTCTTCCAGAGCAGATGTTCCACCAGACTTCAGGCTATCAATAGTTACCTAATGTCCATATATTTCTTATGTTGAACAATGCCAGAAACAGAAATAGTCTAGTCCAGTCCAGCTGAATAAATAGTGAGACAGAACTTTTATTTCCTTAACTATAAAACTGGTTAGTTTGTTAATGCCTTGCAAACATAAAACAGTTTCAGTTTAAGATTGGTCTTTTTGGATCCAGGTGTTGTTTGAGCACAAAAGTATCCCATTGTCCATGGATTGACTGTGTCCATGCAACTATCTGCTCTGTAAGCAAACTTCCCTAGTAAAAGAACAATTCTTCAGATTTCTGTCGCTTTGAAATAGGTAACCGTTTATGTGACACATTTGATTTTTAGCCCATCCAGTTTCTCACAATAGTTCAAAATCTTAGAAAACATATGTCATAATTATAAATCATAGAGGTTCTGACAATACAAGTTTACAAAATCCATAAGCAGGTCAAAAGGCAGTCAACTGAATATAGCAACTTTACAAGAAGGCCTCGATAAAATAGAGGGATGGGCAACTACATGGCAATTGAGGTTCAATGTAGGAAACTGTAATGCAGTTATGAGCTAAAAATACAAATATAAGTTATGCTCTAGGGGGAAAACCTTTGTGAGGAATCATGGATGAAAAGGGATCTGGGGTCCTAGTAGATGAGCCAGCAATAGTATGCAATGCAAAGCTGTAGCAAGCAAGGCCAGCAGTCTATTAGCATGCATTTAAAAGGGTATTCACTCAAGAGATAAAACTATAATTCTGCCACTTTACAAAACTCTGATTTGCCCACATCTTGAGTATGCTGTCCACTTCAACCCTCAAAAAGAATGTGCTGGAAATGGAGAGAGCCCAGGAAAGGATGACAAACAAATAAGGGGGCTGGAGGATCTCAGTTATGAGCAATGGCTACACAATACAAACGTATTTTCCCTGGAGAAGAGACACTAGAGAGGTGACATGATTTCAATATACAAATTTTTCCTGGAGAAAACTGTTCAGTCTCAGGAAGCTTAAGAAGACATGTAGCCACTCAATGAAGTTGAACTAGAAACAGTTTAACCTTAAACTACGTAGGGAGTTCTTCCCAGTTAGAGTAGTAAGGATTTTGAACTCCCTTCCACATTTGGTGGTGTCAGCAGGAAGTGTCGATAATCTTAAAAGCGTTTAGATGGGTATCTTAGCAAACACAATATACAGGGATATGGCAAGTGGTAGAGACATAATACACCCACACAGGTTGAACTGGATGGCCTGGTGTCTATATTCAACTTTATAAACTATGTAACTGCAGGTTAAATGCATATGTCAATAAATTCTGACTGCTTTCAGAAGTGTCTCAAGCTCGTGTTAAGTTGATACCATTGACATAAGCCAAAAAAGCCCTTGAACACAGGCCCTTATACAGTGAACATACCCTAAGTACTCTTATTGATGTGCATTTTCCCTAGATCAACACTGATTAGCACAAGTAAGGATGTGGAAAATGCATTCTTTCATAGAACACTATAAAAGTCTATTTTTCCTACCCTATCCCTCAGACATTTTCTTCTGTACATGCTTGCAGACACTCTGCTGCATTAATATTATTTATAAATCATAAATAGGGATGCCAGCATTAAAAAACTGGGTATAAGGAGGAGGATCATGTGTGTTTGCTTTTTAATCACAAATACAATCGGCATAATCCTTGCTTAGGCAGGACATATATTAAAATTAAAACAATTCACATACTGTAGATCAGCAATTGTTTTCTATTTGCCTTGTTCACACCATACAGCTGTGTTGCAGTGTACTGCATAAAAATGCAACGTAAAAACATCACCTTACTATATGTCACTACTATAAAGTTTAATATTTTCGTAACAATAAATAAAAAAAGACCCCACACTCGAAAGACATGCTGGTAGGTTAATTGGCACCTGTCTAGATTGGCCCTAGTATGCGTATGCACGAATGTGTGTTAGGGACCTTGGATTGTAAGCTCCTTGAGGTCATAAATTGATGGAGCTATATACTGTAAGTACCTGTAATATTTAACCGCTTGTGGACCTCCCCACGTACATCTACTGCAACAGGGCAGCCGCTGTGCATTGGATCATGTATCTGGTACATGATCAGTTCTTCCGGGTAAGGCAAGTGAATGACTTGTTACAGCACAAGCTGATCAGTGATCACAGAGAACTGCTGATAGGCTCTGTCATTTATGGAAGAGAGTAAACTGACATGCAATCTTATTTTTTTTTATTCCCTGCAAGCAGATAAAAAAAATAAGATCGCTTGGTAAAAGCAGCATATATCGCACACATTATACATTGTTAGGTGCACAGTAAACATCTTGATAGTCCCTAGATGTTAAACCCTTCCCAGTCAGTGTCATTAGTACAGTGTATAGTATTAGCACTGATCGCTGCATTAGTGTTACAATTGATGTCAGTGTCAGTTAGTGTACCTCCCAGCCAGTGCCAGCTAGTGTCAGATTTCCCGCCACACTATCACAGTCCCACTATAAATCACTGATCACCGCTATTACTAGTATAAAAGAAATAAAAAATTCTAGTATATACTGTATGTAGCACAAATGGCAGGGTTCCCCACTGCTGCACAGCCAGGCACACAACAGCTTCAGCTTTCATCCAAACACAGCAAACAGTCCTTGAGCTTTTTTTTGTGTTTTTATTAGGGTAATAATTTGGATGGGGAGTTAGGAATTATGGAATGCTCAACTTGATAGTAACAAAAGGGACAACTCCTCCCTATTTACAGCTTCAATTGATTCTTCTCCTTTATTCTGTACAACTCCCATTGATTCCTCCTCCCATAGAAAGTAACACAATGTGTTGTGAACTGCATCCTGGAGTACCTCCAACTCTCTTGTAGACAATGGTTCCAGCTCTATCACTGCATGAAATGCTAGCTCACCTGGCTGCTTCTCTTAACTAGTCTACCCGACTGACTCTCTTCACCAGTCTCCCCGACTGACTCTCTGGAGATCTATCAGGGCAAGGTAGGGAAGATTTAAGCACAACCCTATCTTCCAGAGAGACCTGTTACATGTGGCAGTCTCCCCTCTTGTCAGTCCCTGCTCTGTGGTGTAGTACACACACTGTCCTCCTTGCTCCTGCTGCCTCCCAGGGAAGACTCCTTCCAAACTTCTCCTGTTGTCAGGATCCTCCCAAGCCAGCACCTGATCCCTGGCCCAAGGTAGAGCCCTTCCCCAGCAGGGGTCCCACAAGGGCCACTGACAGTCTCCTCAGCACTGCGTCTCAATCTTACACCCAACACTTAGTTCCCTGCCAGGCCCGCCACCTGGGGAATGGCTAAGCTCCCTTAAACATGCAGAAATGCAGTCCTAGCCTCCACCCCCAGCTTCCAGAATGTTCTCCAACTTTCCAGATCGAAGGGGAGGCACCAGAGAGCTATCTGTATGAGTCACCCAGCCCTGAACTCTAATAAACCCTGATCCAATTACAGACTCACAGGTTTAAAGCACTTGTATCCCCCTGTACGTGATCTTTACCTACAGGTAAACCTATAATAAAGCTTACCTTTGGTAAAATGAAAATCTCCTAAACCTGCACGGTTTAGGAGATATTCACCTTGCATGCAGCCGCTGAAGTTCCGGCTTATCGTGCCAGACCTTGCCGGAAAAGAGAATGTGTCATTGTGGCTCCGGCCACTCACAGCGCCGGAGCCGCGAACACAGAAGGAACCCCCGAGGGAACATGTCAGCTCCCTCAGCGGGGCCCAGGCGGCCCTGTCGGATCTTTGTTCTGAGGTAAGTATTTGCATACTAGATCATTATGCCTTTGCCTTACAGGTTTTTTTTTCCAGGTGTACAACCACTTTAAAGCGGAGTTCCACCCAGTTAAAAGTCAGCAGCTCCAAAAGTGTAGCTGCTCACTTTTAATAATCAGACATTCACCTGTCCCACGGTCCAGCGATGTGACCACCCGACGCTTCGCTCTTCTCCCCCTCCCCTCCACGGTGCTGGCATCACAAGTGTGGGCGCCCGGCTGTGTTTTCACATGCACAAGTCGCGGTGCACGTTGTGAAAGGCCGGGCAATCTACTGGGACCTGTGATGTGTCCCAGAAGATTGCAGGGAGGGAGGGGGGACAGGTGTACTTCCTTCCGGCGCCACGGCACCAGGAGAGGAAGTGGGAGCTGGGTACCTATGAAAACTAGGTACCTGCTCCCCCCCCAAAAATGACATGCCAATTGTGGCATGTCAGGGGGTCACCTGTACTTAAAGCGGAATTTCTACTTTTGGATGGAACTCTGTTTTAAGCATGGGCCAGGCATACGTTTCTCTGCACTCACACTAGTAGCATACTAGTCGGTGCTACATATATACCATAGGTTGTAGACGCTATAACTTTTGCACAGACCAAATAATGTACACTTATTGGGTTTTGTTTGCCAAAGACACGTAGCAGAATACATTTAGGCATAAATTCATGAATACTTTTGATTTTTTAAAATTTTTTACTGGATATAAAAAGTAAAAATATTTTTCAACGTTTTTGGTATTTTTTATCTATATAGTAATAAATATAAAACCCAGTGGTGATCAAATACCACCAAAAGAAAGCTCTATTTGTGTAAAAAAATGATATAAAAAAAAATGAATATATATAAATATAAATGATATAAATTTAATGTATGTGTACAGTGTTGCATGCCTGTACAATTGTCAGTTAATCTCCCTGGCAGATTAGGTCAGATTTTTGCACCTCAAAGCGGTATTTTTTTTTGCAGAAATTTGGCGTTTTATATAGTAGGCCTGTAAGTCTAGTAGACATCCCGGGTATGATAAAGTTTGAAACAATGAAATCATAAATTATAATATAATAAATAACTATAAATAATTATCAAAAATATTAATATAATAATAATATAATAATAATAAAATGTATTCAATAATGTAATCAAAACACTGAAATTTTGCTCAGTTGCAGAATTGTCGCTGTCGTCACTTTCAGTGTCTGATGACGAATTTCCCACGAATCAGTATCGCTCAATTCTGCAAATGATTCTTATTTACTATCGGTGTTTTCTAGCTGATCAAAAACCGCTTTTGACCTAAAGGGGTGCTTTTTGGATGCCATGGACATTCTCAAGTTTCCAGGCAGAAATAATGGCATATATAAAATAAAAGTGCAGGGCACTGGGCAAAGCACTAGGGACAAAAGGGATGTGAAAAGATTTGATACAGTAATGTCATTTTATAGATTACAGTGTACTGTATGTTTACTGTGTGTTTCACTTTTTGAATTTGCTGCCGGTCTCCGCCCCCATGCGCTGCGATGCTCGCAGGGAACAGAGCCTGGAACCCAGAGGCATCGGGCAAAGATTCCACCGGAGGACACAGCGAGGGGGCATTGCAGGATCCTGGGGACAAGGTAAGTAACTTTTTCAGGACCCTGCGAGTGTGGCTCGGGGTTACTGCATTTGGTAATGAAAACTCATCCTGAGCCACACTTGGGAATACCGCCAGGGAGGCTACAGTAGCGCAGTGCTGCATAGCAAAAAATGGCCTGGTCATGAAGGAGGTAAAACATTCTGGAGGGCAAGTGGTTAAATAAATAAATTTTAAAAAAGTAAACCGTGCAAAGTAGTAAAGACTAGAGTTGAGCGAACACCTGGAAGTTCGGGTTCTGCTGGTCCGTCCGAACTTCGGGACAAAGTCCGGGTCCGGGTCCGGACGGAACCCGAACGATCGCACGGACAACGAACCCCATTGAAATCAATGGGGACCCGAACTTTTAGGCACAAAAATGGCTGTAGGAAAGTCCTGGAAAGCCCCAGAGGGCTGCAAAAGGAAGTAAAATGGGGGTAAGGGTAGGGCAAGTGCCCTACAAAAAAATGGGGACAGGGAAATAACTGTAAATATTTTTAAAAAAATAAAAACATAAAAAAAGCAAAAATGGAGGTGAATGTGGATCATCTTCAAACTGTGTCTGAAAAGTATTAATTAACGGTAGAAGCCATATAACTGTTCTAAAATCATCTTCAAACTAGGGCAAGTGCCCTACAAATAAATGG
>BLSH010413474.1:98722-135371 GCA_018402905.1 Glandirana rugosa | reverse complement strand
ACTGAACCAAGAGACCTCGTAACCCCACAAGACGTTCAACAGTCCTCAAAGTACGTCCGTGGACCTCAACGGTCAACAAATTACGTTCGTTCTCAATGTTGAGCGAGTGTGGTCGAACACACGATATTGCCCACACACAACACCTACCCAGAAATGATCACAACTCGCTTGGGCCTGACATTGCAAGCCCAGGCATGGCTTGAAATCCCACAGGCACCGTGCCTGGGCCTGGGCCTGTAAAGTTTTTAGCAAGCCCAAGCCAGGCCCCAAGACGATAAAATGAGGTGCACAACTCTTCGACGTCCCGTCGGTTAGTTGTTCGCAAAGTAACCAAACGGGACCCGAACGATTTTTGAAATGTCCGGGTCCGGGTCCGTGCCACGGACACCCTAAAGTTCGGTACGGACCCGAACGTTACAGTCCGGGTTCGCTCAACACTAGTAAAGACCCATCCACAACACACACCCGTTATAGCACACAAGCTGGTGTGAGCGAGTTGTAACTCTTGCTTGCATTAAACAACTGGCAACTCCAGGTGCCTGCATGAAACTCCTGACAACTTGCAGAACACCCCAATGCTCCAGAGAACCAAGTCAATCTGCTTTGCAAAACATGTTGTCCATGCAGCAACCACATAAAATAAAAAAATAAAAAAAAAATACCATCCTATTCTACACTTGTATGTTCAGTTAAGAAATAATAGTCTGAATTGCTCCGGTGCTTAATTGTATTTGCAGTTTCCATGTTATTTTCTGATGTGATTTGGTACCCAGAAATGAAATGATGCACAGTTTAACACCTCCATGCACAAAGCAGACACTTTGTGTGTGCGCTCATCATCTTGGCTCTGTGATGTTTTTCAGACGCTGCCCACTCACAGAATAAATTGGTGAGCTGAGGAAACGCAGCAACGAAACTGAGGCTTTCATGTACTGTACAGCCTGATGTATTGCCTAAGATGTTTTCCTGTCAAGTGAATATAGTGTAATTGGCAACATTCTCCCTTATGCATGATGTGCTCTAAAACAATATATTATTGTAGTAGCTAATGAAATAAAATTGGTATATAAGATAGGTATAGAACAACCATGACTACATATAGCAAGCACTCAATGGAAAGGGCGTGAAAGATGCACACTTAATCCAACTATGAAATACAGTAACTCTGTCTTTATGCTAGCCTCCTGCAACATTGGTATTCAGACTAGGAAAAGAAAGGGCAGGACTCTAAAGTGGTATTAAACCCAAAAGCAACCATTTATTTTATTGCAACTTACCAATCTTTAGATGTGATGGCTCCATTTGTTTTCTTTTATAGGCTCTTTCTTGTATTTTCATCTGGTGATCTGGCCAGTAAGTCTGTTGGTTTTGAACAGAACAAGCTGCAGATGTAGCAGTTAGGGCTAAGTTACATTTGCCTCAAACACAACGCACATTAACCACTTAAAGCGGTTGTATGCCCCCCAATTAAATTTTTAACTACAGGTAAGCCTATAATAAGGCTTACCTGTAGGTAAAATTAATATCTCCTAAACCTGTATAGTTTAGGAGATATTCGCTCTGCATGCAGCCGCTGACGTCGGCGGCGCATGCGCTCTGATTATCTGGTGGAGGCAGAGGCTGCCGGAAAATCAGAGCTTGCTGTCGGAATGAACGTCTTGCGGCTCCGGCCACTCACAGCGCAGGAGCCGCATACCCGGAAGAAAGTACAGGGTCTTCATGTCGGCTCCCTCAGCGCTGACCGCGTCGGGGGCCTCGTTCTAAGGTATGTATGCATACTAGCACGTTATGCTATTGTCTTGCAGGGTTTTTTTTTTGTGGGTTTACTACCGCTTTAAGGACCTGCGCCATTTCTAACACTTGTTTACAAGTTAAAATCTGTATTTTTTGCTAAAAAATTACTTAGAAGCCCCAAACATTATATATATATTTTTAGCAAAGACTCTGGAGAATAACATAACGGTCATTGTAATATTTTATGTCCCAATATATTCGTGCAGCGGTCTTTCAAGCGCAATTTTTTGGAAAAAAATGCACTTGTTTGAATTAAAAAATAAGAAAACAGTAAAGTAAGGCCAATTTTTTTGCATACTGTGAAAGAGGATGTTACGCAGAGTAAATAGATACCAAACATGTTACTGTTGAAAATTGCGCACACTCGTGGAATGGCGACAAATGATGGTACTTAGCAATCTCCATAGGCAACGCTTTAAAAAACGGTTACCAGGTTAGAGTTACAGAGGAGGTCTTTTGCTAGAATTATTGCTCATACGCTGACGATCATGGTGATACCTCACATGTGTGATTTGAACACTGTTTACATTTGCGGGTACGACTTACGCATGCTTTTTCTTTGCTGCGCGAGCACGCGGGGACAGAGGCGCTTTAAAATTTTCTATTTTTTTCATTTATTTTTTTAGCACTGTTCCTTTAAAAAAAAAAAATCTGATCACTTTTATTGCTGTCATAAGGAAGTGACAGGTACTCTTTATGGAGGTATTGGGGGCCTCAAAGACCCCCAATCCCCCCTTTGCACTTAAAAATATTGATATATGAATACTGTCACTTTTTTAAAATCAGTGCCATTGACAGCCGAGTAAACCGTTGTGACGTTGCTGACGTCGTCTGGAGGCCCCACCCCCTTATGACTTCACTGCCCCATCATGCCTCGGGCGGTGAGCCTTTTTTTTTTAATGTATCAAAAACATTAAATTCTGGTGAGCCACATTTTTGAGCGTTTGTCATCATTTTTGATGTTTTTACAGCTGAAAAGCTCCTCTTTGAACCCGCTAGTCTTGGGGTTTTTTTTAAAGCCAAAAAACGCTCCAGCCAAAAACAGTTGATAACAGCCTATGTGTGCATGGACACATAGGATAACATGATGGGGAGTTTATTGTAGAAACAAACATCTGAAGCCAAAAACAGCAGCTGTAAAAACATCCAGTATGCATGAGGCCTAAGGTCCCTTTCACACGTATGCGACTTGTCCTGTGACTTGGGACTGCAAAGTCGCATGACAAGTCATTCCCCATTATGTCCAATAAGTACCATTCATATCTGTATGACTTCAAGCCGTGCCGACTTCAAAGTAGCCCCTGCATTACTTTGACCCAACTTTGATGCAACTTGAGGTCCATAGACTTCAATGTTAATCCCTCAAAGTCGCATGCAAACCGCACCTGAATAATATAGATGCGATTTCTGTACTATTTCTGTATGACTTTGTAATATGTTTTCATTGTGCCAAAGTTGCAACAAAGTCGGACCAAAGTCGTACTGATCAGAAATCGCGGTAAAATCGCCTGAAAATCACAGAATATAATTGCAGCAAAATCGCGTCATACAAGTGTGAAAGGGGCCTTAGGGTTTTCAAATGAAATTAGTTGTTTCAGTGAGGGCAAGAAAGAATACTTAGCATATTGCCTACGTTTTAACGTACACTGGCCATAAAGTAAACATGTAGGCTGCCATTGCGGCCTTTTGAATATGCTCGTTTCACAGCTGTATGTATTTTCAGCACTCGCGGTCAAGCATGCAACAAACGAAAGTCATTAAAATTCAGAATCTCTTGATTTCGGTAGTTGTTTCAGGTCAGTGACTCAGGAAGCATTGAAGCATCATCACTATAGTCAGGAAACTTGCATTTGAGAAGTAGTAAATTAAATGTCCGTGTTGTGCTGCTGGCATGCATTTGAGAAACATTTTTAGGGATTAAGAATGCAACCAATTTTTTTAATGGATTGTATAGAAAAGTTGTCTTTATTTTTTTTTTTTTTTTGCAGCTTTAGCCATGTGTTACTTTGGGGGAGATTTACTAAAACTGGAGCACTCAGAATCTGATGCAGCTCTGCATGGAAACCAATCAGCTTGCATGTTTTATTACCAAATGAACAAGCTGAAGTTAGAAGCTGATTGGCTATAATGCACAGCTGCACCAGATTCTGAGTGCTCCAGTTTTAGTAAATCTCCCCCGTTATGTTGCTTTTTTTGCAAAAGCAGCGTTTCCTGTTCTACTATAAATGATCTGCTTAATTTATCTATGCAAGTCAAAGTAAGAACACTTCATAAACTCTAATGCATCATAAGGCATCATAAAGGTTTGTCTAATTCCATTTTCCCTCTAAGCACCAAAGACTGTGCCTAGCTGTGGCTTCATTTGGTTTAGATCGGTGTTTGATGCTTGTGAACACGTATTCTTAATAATAAACATAACGTTGAGAAGGGATGGAGTAGAGGAGGCAGTTCCACTTTTCATCCCACTGTTTCTCTGTTGCCATGGCGATGCTAATTGGTTAATCTGAACAAGAGTTAAGGGTGAGTTCAACCATCATTCAGCACATTCAATTATCATTATAAGTGAAATAATAATCCTTACACCTTTACAGCTACCGCGTCTATGTTCGATGTAATGTCAGTGCAAGACATGGAAAAAAGTTCTATCTATTGCAAAGGTTGCACTAATAGTATGACAGATCCTTACCTGCTCCTGTTCTGAAGATATTGAAGAGACACTGTAACTTCTTCCTACAGGTGGCTAAATTAGAAGGTTAGCCAAGTGTAACCCCACAGTTATATCCCAGTGTTTTTAAAGAATAAGTCCACCTTTAAAAAAAAATAATACATGCACTTCTTTTGCAGGTAAAAAAATATGCATTTATTTTTTATTTTTTATTGGGAACAGGGAAAGCATTGCACCCATGATCAGCAGATTGTGGGTGCAATGCAGGGCTCTTGCAGACTCCATAACTGGCATACAGTTACACATTGTAACAGGACTCAACAATGAACTACCACAGCGCTCAACAGTACCATGGTAGTTCATTGAGAACTACAACCCTGTAGTTTTCCACTTACAGAACTCTGTGACTGAATGATGCGGCTGGGTGGGTGGAGCCCCACATGGCCACGTTCCTTGCAGACTGTGACAGAGAGTAAGGGTAGAAGGTCCCCTGCTCCCTGTCACAACGGTGAGTCGAGGGGATGCGGGGACTGGTGGATTTATGCTTTTACGCCCCCGATGACGTCAATTATGATAAAACGCATTTGGCAGGAACCAACGCACGTGACATCGCCATGCTGCTTTGTTTGCACTACCTGGAAGTCTTTTCTACACTATTTAAGAGCACTGTATGTATATAGCACTGTTTATGAGATTCACATGTGAGTCTTTTTTTTTTTTTGTAATCTTTATTTATGATAGAACTTCAAAGATATACACAATAGGCACGTGTTTCAATATACAAAGGAGGTAGGTATTTGCTTTACAGACATCAATGATAACACATTCCATAAACCTTGACATGGTTATGTCAACCCATCTATCCCTTAAGGGGACAACTGGAGATATTGGCGTAAGAATTGCTTATTTTAAAAAGGTGTACACAAACAGGGACCCCCCCATTGTCCAGGGTGATCTTCCAACTTAGGTAGCTCCCAGGGTACCACCCCCCAGCCTCCAGCCAAAAAAGGGGGAGTATAAATACCTCCATCTGACCCTCTCCGGCCAATTGGCCAGCAAGAGGCATGCCAGCGCGGCACGCCGCCACCGTGGGAGCCTCCCCCCCAAACAGGGGGAAAGAGAAAGGAAGGAAAAAGAAAATAGATGAAGAAGAAGGGAAGAGAAAGGTGGAGAGGGCTCCATTTCTTGAGCATGCACCTGTATCCCCATGGGGGGAAAGAGATGGGATGGTTGCTCGCACCGATGATCGCCACCACAGAAGAGTATTCAGATGTACTTGCACTCCCAGGTCGCATAGAGAACTTTAGTCAGATGTACCTTGCTGCCCTAAGTGTTTTTTCCTAAGGGAGGGTTCCAAGAGCTCTAACAGCGCAGTGTCCAAGCTGGATGATAAGCACCCCAGGTCAGAGATATGCTCCATGCATTGAGCCCATATAGCATGGAATCTATCTACCTTGTGTTTACACGTTGCTACCCATTCCTCAGCTTCCTTGATTTCTTCAACCTTTCGTACCCATTCTTCACGGTTCGAGACACGGGCCTGTTTCCAATATATAGATAGCAGGCGTTTAGCAGCATTTAGGAGGTGTGGTAAGGCACTCTTTTTATATTGGCTAACCGGAATCATGGGGATGTGTAGAAGAAAGTGTTGTGGGGCGAGAGGTATATCTAAGCCTAAGATCTCTTTTATTTGTTTTTGGATGTCCTCCTAGAAAGGCCTTACTGTTGGACACTCCCACCATATGTGTATTAGAGTACCTCGCTGGCCGCATCCTCTCCAACAGCGATCTGATGCGGTTGGATATATCCTAGACAGGACAGCTGGCACCCTGTACCAGTGTGAAAGTAATTTGTAATTCGTTTCCTGAGTGGTGGGTCAGCTGCACCTCAGAGAACTCAAAACCCAAGTCCCTCTCCTATTCTCTTATATAAGGGGGTTTAACCAAGGGCGAAGATGAGCCTATTAGTTGGTACAACTCATCATTTGTGGGATGGGTTCCTCGGCAACAAATAGTTATTCCAAGGGTATAAGCTCGGAAGTATCCCTAATGTCTCGGCCCTGTGAGGCAAAAAAGTGGTGAAGTTGATTATAGTGCCAGAAGTCCATGGGGAAGCTACCACAACTAGTCCTAAGGGTCTCTAGATCAGGAAGTCTACCGCTCTCTAAGAGTGTGCCGCAGCACACGTTAGTGTCAGTCGCCCATTTCTTTAAAAAGGCCACCTGCTCCCCAGGGGGGAACCAGTGGAAACCCCCAAGTGGGGCCAACGGGGACACAGGGGGTGCCAGAGAGTACAAACTGTTTGTCCGGTCCCAGGCTTTCAGAGCCTGGTGTGTTAAAGGAGTTGTGGATACCCAGAACGGTGATTTGGCATGAAAATGCCAATTTAGCACTCATTGGAGAACAATAGTTCTGTAGTACCTCCGTAGATATCTGGTATTCCCAGGCCCCCTGATCTCTTAGAGCACTTCAATATCCTCATAGCTATTCTGAGTTTCCTTGTGCCCTACACAAATTCAGACATCAGGCTATTGATTTTAAGGAAAAAGGAGGTGGGCAGGGGTACAGGCACCATCTGCATGTAAAAGAGCACTCTTGGGAGTATATTCATCTTAAGGATGTTTACTTGCCCTAGCCATGTGAATGTAGTGTTATTCCAATGTTTGAGGTCTTCCTTAACCGCCGCTAACAGGGCAGAATAATTGCTATTGTATAAGGTCTCAAAACGGTCCCTGAGTCGGATACCTAAATATTTAATTGAAGACTTCGCACAGGCAAAGGGGAGCGCCGCCTGCAGGCTATTCTGCAGAGCGGGTGGCAGAATCTCCAACTTCAAATAATTTATCTTAAAATTGGACAATATTCTGAATTTATGGAGTTCCTGCACCAGATTCAGTAATAAGACCAACGGCTCTGAGATGTGGAATAGCACATCATCCGCATAGGCTGACAATTTGTGCTCCGTATTCCCGACCCAAACTCCTTTAACCACTTCAATACTATGCACTTAGAACACTTTCCTACCAGACCAATGTTCAGCTTTCAGTGCTGTTGTGCTTTGAATGACAATTGCGCGGTCGTGCGACTCTGTACCCAAACAACTTTTTTTTATCATTTTGTTCCCATAAATAGAGCTTTCTTTTGGTGGTATTTGATCACCCCTGTGGTTTTTATTTTTTGCGCTACAAATAAAAAAAGATTCTCTGTTTCTGTCACAAAACTTTGTAAATAAGTACATTTTCTCCATCACTGATGAGGCTACACTGACGGGCACTGATGAGGCAGTACTGATTGGCACTGATGAGGCGGCACTGATGAGGTGGCACTGATGATGAGGTACTTATATGCAGCAATGATGAGCACTGTTAGGCGGCACTGATAAGCAGCACTGACGGGCACTGATAGGTGGCACTGATATGCAGCACTGACGGACACTGATAAGTGGCACTGATGGGCACTCATAGGCGGCACTGGGCACTGATATGTGGTACTGATGGGCACTGATAGGTGGGCACTGGTAGGTGGCACTGGTGGGCACTGATATGTGGCACTGGTAAGCACTGATAGGGGCACTGGTACACATTGATAGGGGCACTGGTGGGCACTGGTGGGCAGATGCACTGAAAGGGACCCATTCCCTGGTGGTCTAGGGTGGCAACTGAAGGTGGCACTGAGTGCCATCCATATTGGGCACTATGCCCCGTACCTGGTGGTCTAAGGTGGTCTCCCTGGTGGTCCAGATCAGCTCCCTGGTGGTCCCTGGTCAGCTCCCTGGTGGTCCTGGGTGGGCACATCCCTGAGGGTCCCTGGGCAGGCTCCCTGGTGGTCTAGTGTGGCGATCCTAGGGGGGGCTGTGCTGATAAACCATCAGCACAACCCCCCCCCCATCAGGAGAGCAGCCGATCACTCTCCTCTACTATAAACGGCTTTCCTGTTTACACTGTGACCAGCCGTGATTGGTCACGGCTGATCACATGGTAAAGTGCTTCCGATGGAAACGCTTTACCGAGATCAGTAATGCGGGGGGTCAGACCGACCCCCCACACCACCGATCGCCGCGATGGCGGCATGTTATCCTGAGGACGTCATATGACGCCCAGTCAGGATAACTCAACCACTTCCTGGCCGTCATTCTGCATACTGCGGTCGGGAAGTGGTTAATGGTGCAAGGAGTGGAATAAAGGCCCATAATCCAGAACAGCATGTTTGGCCCTAGGCCTAGGGTTTCTAAGACTGCCTGCAGGAAGAACCAGTCCACCCTGTCAAAGGCCTTCTCTGCATCCGTGGAGAGGATGAGATAAGGGTCTGGATCTGGGTGGGAGCGCACTCCATGAATGAGGTGAATGGCTCTAAGGGTTTTATCACGGGCCTCGTGTCCTGCAACAAAGCCCGTCTGGTCGGGGTGTACGATGAGAGGTATACGATGCTTCATGCAGTTTGCCAAGATTTTTGCCAAAATCTTTATGTCCACGTTCAGAAAAGAAATGGGACGGTAGCTCTGTGGGAATGTGGGGTCCTTACCATCTTTGGGTAGTACCGTGATATGTGCCAGTAGGGCCTCTGGGGGGATCGGATTTCCCTTAGCTTAGAATTGAAGTATTTGCACATGGGACCTATCAGCAGGGGGAGGAAAGTTTTATAGTATGTCTTGGTATAACCGTCAGGGCCGGGGCTTTTCTCGTTGTGCAGAGACTTTACTATCTCTTCTATTTCAGAGGGAGATATGGGAGTCTCCAAGGCTGTCCATTGCTCTTCTGATAATGACGGGAAGCTGGAAGCTGTTATATACTCCAGAATGTCTGCCTGTCTAGCCGTTTGGGCCTCTGTTGACCTACTCGACCCCAGGGAATATAAATCTGCATAGTAGTCACGAAACAGAGAGACGATCTTTGAAGAATGCAAAACCATCATTCCTGACCTTGTTTGAAGCTTGTGGACATGTGTCTGGGCCCTGCGTTTCCGGAGAGCTCTGGCAAGAATTCTACCACATTTGTTACTATGCTCATAATATTTGTGTGAGAGGTAACGTAGCTGCCTGCGGACCTTACGGTCCAGTAGTCTTGAAAAAGGCCTCTCAGCTCCAGCAACTTCTTTAAGGCTTTGGGATCACCCTGATGTTTATGAAGGAGTTCCGCCTTTTGAAGTGCCTCTAAGACCTTCTGAAAGTCTGCCCGTCGTTCACATCTGGCTCCCTGGGAAATCAGTTCACCCCTGACACTGCCTTGTGGCCCTCACACTCCATCCCCTCTCCCACTCCCACTTTTGAATTTCCTTTAAAATAGTGAGTGATGGTATCAGATACTCCCCCATGCCACTACGGCGTCATCCAATTGGTTGTTGTTCAATTGGCAGGACCAAACTCGGGGATGCTCTGAGGTAAAGCCAATGTAGCGGACACCGGAGCATGGTCTGAGATGGTGATATTACCCATGGATGACCCCTGCAGTAGCTCAACTATTGAACAGCAAGTGGGACAGTAGGGTCAAGTGAAAATGTTTAAGAAAAGCGTATGAGTGCGTGGGGCGGCCATGGGATGTGTCCAACAGGGGGTCCGGGCTGACGTTAAAATCCCCTCCCAGGATCAAGTATCCTTCCCTAATTTTCGCTAGCTTTTCCATAGTGTTATCTAAATAGGTCAGTTTGTTAGCATTATGTGCGTATATTGTGGTAAAGGTGTAGATCGTCTCTGCAATTTTCCCTTTTAGGAAGGCAAAGCGGCCCATCGGGTTGGACAGGTGACCCGTAGGCTGAAATGGGTATGATTTATGTATTGCTATGGCCGTGCCTTTAGATTTGGGGACTGGCGATGTGCTTAGGAACCACTGGTTAAACAGGTGGGTAGGGAATCTAGGTGTGGATTGGGGGTTAAAGTGCATTTCCTGTAGAAACAGTATCTGGGCTCATAGTCTCTTTAGTTCTACCCATAATGTGCTGCATTTATGAGGGGAGCAAATATCTCTGACATTATATGAAATTACCTGTATGGATGGCATGACGACCTCTGTAGTGAGGTAGACCAGGAGGCGCGGTGGCGATCACAGTGCGAGCGATGAGATGGGCGGTGTGCCTCGGGATCATCAATATAGAGGACAGAAAGGAAGGAGGGAGAGCAAACAAGACATAGTGAGACAAAAAACGTAATCACAAGTAAAAACAATAAGAGAAAAAAGTGCATCATTACATGGTGTCTAGCCATCTTGTCCTTGAAAGAAACAGTGGGCCAGGCACGGGGACCAGCCCCAAAATAAGGGTCTGCCCATCTAGAGCCTACTCCATGGGTAGGAGCGCCTACTGGGGGAACAGTGTCCTGCGTGGGGAGGGTGGGGGTTCCATGCGCCGCTAAACACATCTGTGGAGCGTGAGCAGGTAAATAAATTGTCCGGGGGGTGCTAATTTCCTGTGGGAGTTATCCAACACCTGGAGAAAGCTTAAGGGAAAGCAGCAGTGCAGTCTTTATGTTTCAAAAACATTATCAAAAGAGGGAGGGGGGTGCATAAAAGAGAAAACAAAGCAGGCCCAACATAGTAAAAAAAAGGGGTGATATCGTTCATAAGCAGAACATACACAGAGCCACTCCAGTCTTTAAGGGAGAGTTATCTCACTTCTATGGCAGCAAAAAAAAAAAAAGGAAAACAAATTCCCTCAATCCCTGGAAGTAGACGGCCTGGGTGAGGTGCCAGAGGTGTGGCGTTTACGGCTTCTTGAGAGGTGTTTGCCCTTTGCCTATAGCCACGGTTGAAGGAGAGAGATAGCCGAAAGTTCCAGTGAGCCCTGCCAGTCTGGGAAGCCCACATCTTCTAGTCCCAGAGCTGACAGAAATTGCAGCAGATCATCTTTGTTGCGTAATGTAACTTGCTTGCCATCTTTCTTCACTTGTAGGCTGAAGGGGTAACCCCAGCTATAGTTAAGGCCTGCCTCCTGGACAGCATCAAGCACAGGTCGCAGGGCCCTGCGTGGCATTAGGGTGCATCTTGAAAGGTCTTGGTAAAAGTGCAACTTCGCTTCATCAAAGTCAAATTAAGGTTTGCATTTTTTGCATAATGCGGTCTTTCAGTTGAAATTTATGAAGCTTGTAGATAATGTCCCTAGGATTCTCTGGGTCCTGGGAAGGAAGCCTCAGAGCTCTGTGGGCCCTATCAGTTTCCACAGGAGTGGTAGTGGGGAGATCCAGGATTTTCCGGAATATATCTATCAGGGTGGGGACAATGTCCTTAGGTGCTGTAGCCTCCCGCAGGCTGCAGATGCGAATATTCGCCCTCCTGCTGCGATTTTCAATGTCATCCATCTGAGAAATCAAGGCGTCTAGTTTCTACTTCTGTGCAAAATATCTGTCCTGCAGCACAGAGAGGTGGGGGAGAGCATCCTCAAATCTCTGTTCCAATACCTCCACCCTGCTCCCCAGATGTGTCGTATCTGCTTATTACTGAACAAATGCCTTATCTATGCGTGTTGTGAAGCATTCCAGGTCTTCTTTGGTAGGAAGGGACCAAATGTGGTGTTTAAGATAATTGTCCCCTGCCAGCTCCACTAGATCACATCCCTGGGCTTGGGAAGACACAGAACCTGGGGCGGAGGGGGGTCAAGATCACTCACCTTTTGCGGTGACAGGATCTGGGATGCCTGAGGCTTGTGGGCTGGTATCACCGGCAGCTTCGCGGCCTTCTTTTTGTGCTGCGTCATCTGCTGCAGCATGGCTTGCTGTTCCGGCGCCATCTTGGGGCCTCCCTACCTGGTACATCGGGTCTCGGGCAAATATCCATCCAGCGAGCCCTGCCGTCCCATATCCATTGGCGGTGGCTGGGAGGATGTTCTCCGGCGTTGCAACATGCTGTGGGTGCAGGTGTGAGCCGTAGATTGCCCCCGGGGCGCTGATTGTAGCTGCGGGGAGACGGAGCTGAGGAGAAACTTGTCCTCACTCAGCCATAGCTTGGCCACACCCCCACATGTGAGTATTTTAACCATTCATTTTTAATAAAAGTTTTTTTGCAGACTTACACTATGTGGGCTTATCCAACTTCACACTGAGATATTGGGACATAGCACGGGACTAAAACTTCAAGGAACAAAGGAAATTAAACTGGGATAGTTGGCAAGTATGGGACAGCTGCTTTGGGCCCCACAACAATAATGGGGCCCAGTACAGCTGCCCCTTTTGCTCCGTCTTATAAATGGCCCTGGGTAGTGCTACCCCTGCTTTCAGTATTTTTAAAGCAATAATTTCATTTCATTTCCACCATTTTTTCTAACCATAAAATGTCTAGGTTCTTACAAAAAAATGGGTCTGATGGTAAACATGTGGACAGTAATTCAAATTACGATTATACAAAATACTGCATTAATTGTACTGTTCCGCAGTGCGTATGTAGTGCAATTGTATTATTTATTTACTACAGAAACATTTATATGCATTTGACTGTTAGATGGGAGATGTATGTTCTTTATGTTATCAGACTACATTATTTTAGTGGCAATAATGGATGACTTTACTTATAGTCCATTTGTAGAATAAGGAACAACAACCTTTGCTTTTCTCATTTGCAATTAGATCAACATATGTATTTCTTTTATTGCTATGAAGATGTATACCATAATTATTTTCCTAGCATGCAGGAGACAGTAAATCATTCCACTAATACAGCACTTGGAACCATTTTGACCATTAAATCACTACTAAATCTGAAAGAAAAAAAATCTTTTATGTAAAAGAGTTAATCATAACATGTACAGAAACGTAGATACTTAAAGTGGACCTAGTTTTAGATTTATTTTTTCATTTACAGTGTATATGTGCTAAGTAGTGTTTGACTTAGGATGGAGGTATGAGTTCCCTTTTGCACACAGAGTTTGCAGGTTATCTGTGGGAAATAAGCAACAACCTATAACAGAGTGCATAGCCTTTGAAGGAATGGGTAACTTTTTCTTACAAGTAATTGGGCTCACAGCTGCAATATTATCAGTGTGTGTTGAGGCTGTTAGGTGAAGCAGACAATTTAAATATTGGAATTGATACATACTGTATCACATATTGTGGTGCCAGGCTTCCCAAGCCTTTTGTTTGATAATAGCTTGCTTATTATCTCTAAAAAAGACCAGAATTGAACAACAATAGACTTTAATGGGGTTTGCTGCAACGTTTGCAAATGTTTTGTAAGATTCAGAAAACTACCCAGGCAGATTCGCTCACCACAAATGTATTTCTCATTTCAAAATAGCAAGTAGAGTTCAAAGAGTTAGTTCACCTTTACCAAAAAATTGCCTATACAGGTATGAGGATGACACATGACCAAGCTCCAGTGGGCGAAGTGAAACGTGTTGGGGGCATGGCCTAGTTTGAGTCCAGGCTGAGGTTGCCACTCTACTCACCACTTCAGCACATCTAGATGTGCGACTTTCAGGAGCCACCCCATTGTTCTCTGAAGCCTGATAGGAACCAGGACGGGTTCCATCCCCTGACAGCACTCTAGCAGTGGCTGCGGAAGCATTGATTACATACCCTTTTACCACCAAGCCTGAGTGGCACACACACATATCATATACAGGTAAGGGTGTCTGTAGACAAAAACAAATTGTGCAACTTTGACAAAAGTTGTAAAATTCACTTGCTATAGATGTAGGCCATATACATACCTCATGAAGCCTGACTGGGAATCTTCCAGAAGGTTGCTAAGAGAGGCCCAGCTGTTACTGCTCAACTCCACCATCACAGGAGCAAGCTCTCAAATTTTGAGCTCATAGCTACTACATCAAGCAAGAAAGATCATTTAAAGGGATTTGAAGCATAGAATAGCTCACTCCTGTGAGGGTGAAGGTGAGCAGTAAGAGCTAAGCACATCCTTGGAGTCTTCCCATCAAGTTTATGATGTATCTAAATGGCCTACCTATAGCAAAGGCATTATTCAATTTTGGTCAAAGCTGCAGTTTGAAGTTTACATGAAGGTAGGTGCGGTCCATTTGCTCCGCTGTAGGTAGCGCTCAACCACAGCAGCATTGAAATTGGAGAGTTTTCTTGGGCCACTGGGGAAACTATCCTATTGGATGTTGCCGACCCATGTGACTCGGGCAGCCATCTTGGCTGGTGTCAGAGCCTATTTAAGGCCTTGGCTTCCAGGCTTGGCATGCACTTTGCATGTGGGTAGAGTTGAGCGAACCCGAACTGTAAAGTTCAGGTCCGTACCGAACTTTGGGGTGTCCGTGACCCGGACCCGAACCCGGACATTTGAAAAAAAGTTCGGGTCTGGGTTCGGGTATTTGATCACGCATGTTGAATAGCTGCAGAGCAGCCAACCAACAAGTGTTTCACTGGTTTGCCCTTAGAAGCCATCACAGCCATGCCTACTAATGGCATGGCTGTGATTGGCCAGTGCATCATGTGACCCAGCCTCTTTATAAGCTGGAGTCACTTAGTGCTGCATGTCACATTCTCTCTGGGTAGTGTAGGGGGAGGATGCTGCCGGCGCTGTGAGCGACAGATTGCAGATATGATAACATCTCATCCTGCATTACAGAACGATCTGATTGTGGATTAGGTAGAGATTACTACTACTACTGCTTTGAGGGACAGATTGCAGATCTAATAACATCTCATCCTGCATTACAGAACGATCTGACTGGACTAGGTAGGGTCTACTGCTTAGAGGGACAGATTATTGTTCTAAAATCATCTCCAAGTTCTATAGGGTCAGGTTCCTGCTGTTGTTGTAAGGGACAGATTATTGTTCTAAAATCATCGCCTACTCCTATAGGGTCAGGTTCCTGCTGTTGCTGTAAGGGACAGATTATTATTCTAAAATTATTTTACTTCCTTTTGCAGCCCTCTAGCACTTTCCAGGACTTTTTTACAGTCATTTTTGTGCTGTCGGCACACCTGCAATCTGCTCTGTTGAACAAAGCTGGTGCACTCTGTGATTGTTCCCAGACAGGCGCCTTCCCACTGGGCTTGTTGTGTATTTCTGAACTTTAACATTAATACAAGTTCTGTTCTCTGCAACTGGATTCTGAGTGTTTACTGCCGCCACACCACACTGCACCTCCCCACATACAGATGTCCTTTATCTGCACAGGCAGTTTTTTGGTAAAGGTGAACTATGCCTTTGTGGATCCTTTTCACCTTTTCCAGGATCTCCAGCTAAAGCTGAAATATATACACATAAATGAATCAGAAGAGTGAACGATCCCTCTCTCTGCAACCACTTTGAATATGTCAGTCCAAAGTTTCAGCTTGGACTACTGCTATGCTATGCTTTAGAAAATCGTTAGTGCTATAGTGCTCTGGAAATTTCATGTATTAAAAATGTATTTATTAATCAAAGACTAAGGGGTTGATTTACTAAAACTGGGGAGTGCAAAATCTTAGTTGAACAAGCTGAAATAAAAAGCTGATTGGCTACCTTGCACAGCTGCACCAGATTTTGCACTCTCCAGTTTTAGTAAATCGTCCCCTAAGTATAATAATAAAAAAAAACAGTTATAACACATTAAAGATTTCTAAAAAAAAATGTGATTTAACTAAAATTAACCCAAAACTATAGTTGTGCTCATATGTTTACATACCCTGGCAGAATTTAAGATTTCTTGGCCATTTTTCAGAGAAAATTTCTTTCACTCATGCTTAGTTTGGCTGAAGCCATTTATTATCAATGAACTGTGTTTACTCTTTTTAAATCATAATGACAACAGAAACTACCCAAATGACCCTGATCAAAGTTTACACACCCTGGTGATTTTGGCCACACACAAGTTGACACAAAGGGGTTTGAATGGCTATTAAAGGTAATCATCCTAACATGTGATCTGTTTGCTTTTAATTAGTGTGTGTTTATAAAAGGTCAATGAGTTTCTGGACTCCTGACAGACCCTTGCATCTTTCATCCATTGCTGCACTGACATTGCTGGATTCTCAGTCATGGGGAAAGCAAAAGAATTTCAAAGGATCTGTGGGAAACGGTAGTTGAACTTTATAAAACAGGAAAGGGATATAAAAATATATCCAAGGAATTGAGAATGCCAATCAGCAGTGTTCAAACTCTAAACAAGAAATGGAAAATGAGGGGCTCTGTTGAAACCAAACCACGGTCAGGTAGACCAACTAAAATTTTAGCCACAACTGCCAGGAAAATTGTTCGAGATGCAAAGAAAAACCCACAAATAACTTCAGAACTCTCTGAAAACATGTGGTGTGGCTGTTTCAAGATGCACAATAAGGAGGCACTTGAAGAAAGATGGGCTGCATGGTGGAGTCACCAGAAGAAAGTCATTACTACGCAAATGCCACAAAGCGCCAAACAGCAGAGACAAGCCTCAAACCTTCTGGCACAAAGTCATTTGGAGTGATGAGACCAAAATTGAGCTTTCTGGCCACAACCATAAATGCTACATTTGGAGAGGAGTCAACAAGGCCTGTGAAACACAGAGTTGGATTGCTGATGTTTTGGGGATGTGTGAGCTACAAAGCACAGGAAATTTGGTCAAAATTGATGGCAAGATGAATGCAGTATGTTATAAAAAAATACTGGAGGAACATTTGCATTCATCAGCCAGGAAGCTGTGCTTGGGACGTACCTGGTCATTCCAACATGACAATGATCCAAAACACAAGGCCAAGTCAACCTGTCATTGGCAGAGCGTTTTAGGGTTCCGTTGGCCCCAGACAAGACGGAAGGCACGTCCACGGAATTGATTTTTCTGGGTATCACGATCGACTCCGTGGCCATGGAGTGTTGTTTGCCCATGGATAAGTTGAGTACGTTGAAGGCAGAGGTGGCCGGAGCGCCGCAGCGGCGGAAGATGCAGCTTCGGGAATTACAATCCATTTTGGGAAAATTAAATTTTGCATGTCGGATCATTCCGATGGGCAGGATTTTCTGTCGCAGATTGGCGGCAGCAACGGCAGGAGTACATTGCCCGCGACACTATGTACGATTGACGGCCGAGCATAGGGCTGATCTTTTGATTTGGGAGTGTTTTTTGGAGCATTACAACGGGTGGTATTTGTGGATGGAGGGGCCAGTCAGCAATGTGGATCTGGAACTGTTCACCGATGTGGCGGGTTCGGCTGGGTACGGATCCTACTTCCAAGGGCGGTGGAGTGCCGGACCATGGCCCGAGGAATGGCGGACGGCCAATTTCTTAAAGAACTCGGTGCTATTGGAACTCTTTCCGATAGTTCTGCCGGTGGAAATTTGGGACTCGGCCTTCACGAACAAGAAGGTGAGATTCCTCTGCGATAACATGGGGGTAGTCATGGCGATCAATAGAGTATCGGCATCCTCTCTGCCAGTAGTTAGGCTTTTGCGCTACCTGGTGTTGCTTTGCTTGCGCTTGAATGCCTTTGTTTATGCTGTCCATATCCCAGGATCCAACAGACTAGCAGATTCTCTCTCTCGTTTTCAGTGGGACGAGTTTCAGGTCTTGGCTCCGGCAGCGGCACAACATGGTGTTCCTTGTCCTCAGAGACTGTGGGAGATTGTGCTGGAGTCGCCGCTGGACTGACTCGCAATTTGTTGGCGGCTAACACATGGGCGGCGTATTCAAAGGTATGGCACGAATGGTTTTCGTTGCTGGAAGAGGTAAGAGGCACGAGCGGAGAGGTGGATTTGAGTTCGATGGTCTTATATCTGGTATGTCGCAACTTTGTGGAAGGCACTTCAGTTTCGGCGGTAGGGTGCAAGTTGGCGGGTCTCACCTTCTTGTTTAAGCTGGGGGGGGTTACTGATTTTACAAAAACTTTTGTGGTGTGTCAAGCACTCAAAGGTTATCGTAAATGACGCCAGGTTAGGGATAGGCGTAAGCCGGTATCTTTTTCGGTGCTAAGTTCCATTTTGGGTCAGTTACCTGCCCTTTGTGCGTCTAGTTATGAGGTTTTTTTATTCCGGGCAGCCTTTTTGATTGCCTTTTTTGGGGCTCTGAGAATAAGCGAAGTGGTGAGTCCCTCCAGGTTTGTTGCGGGTGGTTTAAGGGCAGAAGACACGGCTTACAGGGAGGATTCGGTTCGGCTTTTGATTTGTCGGTCCAAGACGGACCAAGGGGGCAAGGGCAGGAGTTTTGAATTACTTCAGGGGAATTGCCAGGGCTTGTGCCCGGTCATGGCGGTGGAGGATTTCATACAATAAGGCAGCAAGGGGATGGACCATTGCTGATGCATAGGGACGGTTCTTTTCTGTCCAAATTTCAATTCGTGGCAGTCTTTCAGAAATGCCTCCTGGCGGCTGGTTTCAATCCAAGAGACTATGCTTCTCATTCGTTTCGCATTGGTGCGGCCACCGAGGCGTCACGGTGGGGGTTGGATGCGGGAATTATAAAACGTATTGGCAGGTGGGAGTCGGATAGGTACAAATTATATGTACGTCACTTGCTCTGATCTCTGCTTGTTGTATGTCTCTTGCTATTTTGTTAATGTTTGTAAGTGTGTTGTTTGTGAGTGTCTTCTGCACTGTTTCCTTGTTTTTTATTTCAGGTCGCCCAGGATGCCTCATATGGAATTTGGGGCATTCATATGTGTTCTGAGGGCCAAAAAGTGCGGATGAACGTCCAAACGGTAAGCAGTTGGGTTTGCCCAGGGAGGTTGGAGTTGTTAGGTGGATAGGTAGGCCTGGCATGCTTTGGAGCAGGGTGTTGCCCGAAGTACACTGTTTTGCCAGGCTGGACCAACCCCCAGACGTGCTGGTATTGCACGTCGGGGGTAATGATTTGGGAGTGTGTACCATGCGGGAACTCATTCGGGACATCAAGTACGACTATTTGAGGCTCCGGATGTCGTTCCCGTCCATGGTAATAGTTTGGTCAGACATAGTTGCCCGCACATCTTGGCGAGCGGCGCGGTCTGTGGAGGGTGTAAACAACGCCTGCATCAAGCTTAATAGAGCAGTGGGGCGTTTCATTGTTAGGAATGGGGGCCTTTTGGTGCGGCACTTTGAGTTGGAGCAGGAGACCTGGCATTACTTGCGAGGGGATGGGGTGCATCTCAACGCGATTGGTACAGATCTCTGGGCTTTAGCTTTGGAGGAGGGAGTACAGCGTGCCGTTAAGGTTTGGAGGGGCGCACAAGTGTAAGGCTTTACACTTGTGGCGCGGTGGCTGGTGGGACCCCTGGGATGGGGTTAAAATCTGTTGGTGGGATACAAGTGGGGAACCATCGTTGGTATGGTGTCCTCTGGTTTGGGGGTCCCATAGGAGGGACCAGGTACTGGTAGACCTGTAAGGTCTGTGGGGCAAGTGTTAATGTCCCTGAGTCAGCGTACTATGGCTGGGGACATCTAGTTGAGTTTATGTTAACTTTGTTAAATGGTTATTTATCATTAATTATATTGTTTAATAAAAGGCCGGATGGCCATTTTACTCCATATTGTGTCATGTGTTTTAATGGGGAAAAGAGGGTGGGGGTGGAGTTAGAGGGAGGTTGTGGTCACAGTATGGATGCCTCTGAGTAACCCTAGTCAAGGAAAGCCCGGAGCTAAGAGGGAGGAATGAGGCGTAGGGCTGGCATGACAGGGTGGAAGGGGAACCAGATAGTTGAGAGTTAAATCAACAAGTAGAGGTATGGGTATGGGTACTTACGTGATTGGTGGAGGTAATGAGGTGATGGGAGGAACGTAGGAGTGTAGATAGCATGATGGGGGTGTTACCTTAACAGTCGGAGTTGGAAGCCATCAGAGGAATGTCCCGCCCTCCCTCCCTGAGATATGGTATGTGAGTTTAGGGTAGGTGTGAAGGCTGGTGGGACCCCTGGGATGGGGTTAAAATCTGTTGGTTGGATACAAGTAGGGAACCATCGTTGGTATGGTGTCCTCTGGTTTGGTGGTCCCATAGGAGGGACCAGGTACTGGTAGACCTGTAAGGTCTGTGGGACAAGTGTTAATGTCCCTGAGTCGGCGTACTACGGCTGGGGACATCTAGTTGAGTTTATGTTAACTTTGTTAAATGGTTATTTATCATTAATTATATTGTTTAATAAAAGGCCGGACGGCCATTTAACTCCACATTGTGTCATGTGTTTTAATGGGGAAAAGAGGGTGGGGGTGGAGTTAGAGGGAGGTTGTGGTCACAGTATGGATACCTCTGAGTTACCCTTGTCAAGTGTGTGCTAGAAGTACTGTAGGTTATGTTAGAGTTTGTAAATTCCAGTTAGCTCAGGGCTAAGCCTGAGCTGTGAATCTGGGTCAGGGTTCAGTGAGTCAGGGCTGGATAACTCATCCTGACAGCTCCTCTGGTGCCTTCCCCCCGTTTCTGGGACATTGGCAAATGTTCTAGAGCTAGTGAGTGGAGGTTAGGAGGAGCTGTATTGAATATTTATGGAGCCTCAGCCAATTCCCAGGGGCTTGCTGCAAGGGGGCTCAGACCACTCCATAAATAGACACAGACCATGCCAGAAGGAGCAGTCAGGTAGAAGATGGAGATACAGTGCTAAGGAGGCCATCAGTGGCCCTCAAGGGTGCCCTTAGTCTGGGGTGGTGTCCTGCCTTGGGCCAGGGCTCGAGTGCTGGAAGGATCCTGCCACAACACACAGGAGGAAGCCCTTCCTGGAGGCACAGGAGAAAGAGAGGACAGTGTGAGTAAATCAGCACTGCTGAAGACTAGCAAGGGGGGAGACTGCCACATGTAGCCAGTCTCCCTGAAAACAGCGGTGTGCTTAAGTCTTCACCCTTCCCTGGGAGATCTCCTGAGAGTCAGCAGGGTGGGCTGGTGAGGAATCAGTCTGGAGGACTGGCGCGGAGATGTTAGCCTGGAGTGCTAGTGAAAGGGGCAGCTGCAGCCAGGTGGATTGGCAGTGCCTGAAAAGGTGGTGCTGGGATAGTCATAGAAGACAAGTTGTTCACTGTAATCTTTGCTACACAACAAGGTGCTATGAGTTTCTGCCTGCAAAGGGCCATTGCTAAATCTGACTGAGAGCCTGTTAGATCAACTAACAGTGATTCGGCTAAAGTCAGCAAGCAGGTGTTTGCAGGAGGGGAGTAAAGGAGACTGTATATTGACTGTATATAGGAAGATCTCCCTGGAGTTGTTGCCAAAGTTTTTGCTAAAGTCAAGTGGGCCTCCCATAACCTCCCATCCCTATCCAAGCTATTAACCCTCAATAAATAACAAAAACAAAGTCACAGACTGTTCTCTGTGAAAATTTGATGTGCCTGGCTGTGCAGAAGTGGGAGATCTAGTTAATCTGTGGCTCCTTAGGTCCTAGCTACAAGTACAAAACAAGAGTGAGGTTTCCTTCTGCTGCAAGGCCCCCAGGTAGCCACTTTGGATGCTAGGGAGTGGTAAACTCCAGGCTAATAAAAAAATAATCCATATATGAGTTCTTGAAAAATGTTTATATAGAAAGAAATGATTGCGCAGCTGATAAAAGAAAGTATACAAATGAAAAAAAAAAAAAAAGCTACTGGCAATAACACAATAGAACAAATTGTGTAAAAACATATAAAACGCTATGTGAGCAAAAAAATCAATATCTAACAACAGTCCGTAGTGGGTTTCCATGTGAGGGTAAATGTAATGTATGAAAATAAAGCCTTTAAGAACATGTCCAAGAGGAAATAAATGACCATGAACCCGAGTGCACGTTCACCGTAATTGAATAAGTTGTGCGCTTACCAGAACTCAAGACTCCACATTATAAGAGTCAAGATCAGTGTTTCTCAACTCCAGTCCTCAAGGTGCCTCCACAGGTCATGTTTTCAGGCTGTCCATTATTTTGCACAGCTAACTTAATCAGTTTCACTGCCTTAGTAATTACCACAGTCGTTTCATCTGAGGGAAATCCTGAAAACGTGACCCGTTGGGGCGCCTTGCGGACTGGAGTTGAGAAACACTGGTCTATATAAGTATGGAATCAGAAATCATGGCAAATCCATCCATTTGAAAGAGGTGGAGACAATGTCATGGCGGACCTTGCTGGTTCCTAATCACTCTCACTGATGTCCCATAATGAAGAAGAGTATCCACATAGTGTAAAACCGTATGATGATTTATTAAGAATAAGCGTTGCTAAAAACTTACACAGATCCAGTAAAAATCCAGCAATGTATGTAAAGATTCCTGGGTAAGAATCCACTGGTACAGAGATCAAACAAGCGTGATGTTGACAGACATAGACTCCTCCCTACGCGTTTCATCAGATGTTACGTCAATGAGGGCATGCCATGAGAAGCAAGCAAGGTCCACCATGACATTCTCCACCTCCACCTCTTTCAAATGGATGGATTTGCCATGATCTGTGATTCCATGCTTATCTAGACTCTTATAATGTGCAATTCTAGAGTTCTGATAAGCGCACATCTTACTCAATTACGGTGAAGGTGCACTCGGGTGAATGGTCATTTATTTCCTTTCGGACATGTTCTTAAAGGCTTTATTCCCATACATTACATTTACCCTCACATGGAAACACGATACGGATTGTTGTTTGATATTTATTTTTTGCTAACATAGCGCAGCAGTTTAGGTTTTATATCTTGAAAAATGTTGCATGTGTTTTTAAATTCATAAAACATATACATACAATCTGTCCTTAGCTTCTTATATTTCTCTGTACATCAGACATCAACCTGAGGGCCAATGGCAGGGCCAGCAATACAAGCATAGGTGTGCACAGCCTATTACATTAGGGTGTGCACCTCAAAGCTCAAACACATGCATGTGCACATACACTGACGGTGTCAGTAGGGCAATGGATGGTGTCAGTCGTTTTTATTTTTTAGATTTTTTTAGGAGCCCTGTTAGGGCGCTTTGCTGAAATATCAGGGGTTTGTTTAACAGGGAAAATCTGCACCACGCAGGGTGATTAGGGTGTGCCCAGGCACGCCTATGAATACAAGCTAATTAGGCTATACTGCATTGCACACTGCTGCCAGCCTAGTGTGTTTTCGGTGTCTACCCTTCTTCTGGTGCCTGCTTTGGATCAGTGTCTGTTAAATCATTACCCGTTCTCTTTACAGGTTTTTTTTACAGTTAAATTAAGGTGAAGCATTTAGTGTGGTTGTAATTGAATGCACGCTTTTCTAGCTGTCTAACTAGCAGTGCATTAGACACCCACAAGCAGTTCAGTACAGTGTTACCTTGAGCAGTGAAAATAAATGCTCATGGGTCTGTAAGCTTTCAGCAAAGGCTTTATAATAGATCTTACATTGTAGCGGTGTTACAGCCTTCAGAATAAGCATTGTAAGCAATAGCTGAAATATACTGGCTCTTTTACTCTTTGCATTTGTTGTCATGGCAATGTAGATTTGCCACCCTGTCTCTCTGCTGTTGTTCATAGCTTTTTATAGGTTCTCTATCTTTTAAGCTAGATTTGAACAGTCATCCTTCTGTTTTAAGACCATCAATCCTTTCTTTCAAATCCTTTTGTTCTATTGCTATACCCAAAAGGATTTCCTAAGAACATGAAAGAAGAGAGAGCAAAGGTGTTTTCTGTGGGCAGACATTTCTCCTTTTTTTTCTTATGTCAGACTTTGCCTACGGCTAGAGAAAACCAGGACTATGCCCAAAAGGATTTGATATTAACTTGAGCGAGATTGTGCATACTTTAACATGGGCTGGTGAAGTTGTCTCTGATGTCAAAACTTTGCCTGGGGAGCTTGAAAAACGGTTATGCTAAGGGCGAAATAAAAGAAAAATGTAAATTTATTAAATAACTTTGCCTTACTACAAATCTATCATAAAAAAAGTCACATTTGATTGTAGACAACATGAAATAATTAAGAATCTTTTATGAGAAAAGAAATGTGACAGAAAGAAGCAGAACAAAATTATGGCTATGTGATCGTGACATCAATATTGGCGCAGATAGTGGTAGTTAGCAGTGACGACTGGTGACCCATTTTTTGGGCTGGACGGCAAACAAAAGCCTCACCCACCCTGCCCTAGCCCGCCATCCCCACACTTACCCCATCCAGGTCACTGGTGGCTTCAGCGGCTTCCCCGGCTTCTTCTCCCAGCCAATCAAGTCGCTTCTCCTCCTGGCCAATCCACTCTTAGTACCCACTTCCTGTTCTGATCTGGACAGGAGGAGAAGCAGGAAGACAATAGCGAATCAACTATTTTTAATGTCACAAGTGGGTAGGCTTGAGGCGCAGTGCTCTGTGCCCAGAGCCCAACCTTTTTGATGCCAATTAGAGCGCCCCGCATGGAGATTAGGGGCCGGTGCATGGAGATTAGGGGGGTGGCGCCCCTTCACCCCTTATGGACCGTCCATCGCTGGTAATTAGTCACAATGAACTGGACAGTTTAGAACTGAAGAAGCTGCTTGGATGAATGGCAAAACTTACTTAGGGCTCTTTCACAAGTGCGGAGTCTCTTTTGAGGGAGTCTGCTGCTCAGTGGGGATCCAACCGTTCATCCTAAAAGGGCCGGTGGAAGACAGGTCAGTCTCTGCACTCTATGCAGGGACGGACCTGTCAGAGCTCCGCTCTCCTCTATGGAGGATTGGATGAAAACGGACCGTCTGTCTGTTTTCATCCAATCCAATTCACCAGACTGATGGAAAATAGGGTTTCCATCCGTCTGGATTTAGCGGATCAGAGCAGATCCATAGAGGAGAATGGAGTGTCTGTTCAGGTCCGCCTGAAAAACTGACAGGGGGACCTGAACGATCCATACATATGAAAGGACCCTAAATATTACAAAACAAGTCCAGCTTCATTTAGCTAGTTACTGCTAACTAAACCATAACTAGGATATTAAAGGATAAGTTCACCTAAAGACCCCTTTCACACCAGGGTGCCCAAGCCTTAGAGGTAAAACGCCGCTAATTTGCGGCGCTTTACCGCTGTTTATAGCGGAGCCTTGGCGCCACTAGTAGGGCGGCAGCGGTGAGCTTTTAACCCTCCCCCACAAGGGGTTAAAAAGGGGTTAAAAGTGCTGGTTAGCAGCACTTCCGAATCGGTGTACAGGCGCTTCGGGAGCGCTGCCCCATTGTTTTCAATTTGCAGTGGCGGTGGAGGAGCGGTGAATACACCGCTCCCACACAGCGCCGAAGATGCGGCTTGCAGGACTTTTTTTACCGTCCTGCAAGCGCACCGCCCCAGTGTGAAAGCACTCAGGCTTCCACACTGGGGTGGATTGAGGGGAGTTTTTCAGGCGCTTTTCAGTCACCATTTTTAGCGTAAAAGCACCTGTAAAAAGTTCTGGTGTGAAAGGGGTCTTAGTAAAATGTTACACCCATATTTAGGGTGTAAAATGTTACTAACTGAGCAGCTCACCCTCCCTCACCCGTTCCACAAGTCCCCGTTGTGACAGCAGGCTGAGGATATTGTCCCCGCACCTGGTGTCACAGTTTTTTAAAAGATGCAGCCGTGCAGGCTCTGCCCACCAGGCCTCATCATTCGTTCACAGAGTTCAGTGAATGGGGGAACTACAACTACCATCAGCCATTGCGGCTGATGGCTTGTAATTCTCAATGAACTACCAGGGTGCTGATGAGCGCTCTAGGTAGTTCATTGAATCTTCCTGTCATTCAGTAACTGCCTGCACATACAAGGTATGAGCAGAGAGCTACACTGACAGTCTGCTGCAGGAGCCTAAGATTGCACCCGTGATCTGCTGATTGTGGATGTAAAGCTTTACAGGCTCCTAATAAAAAAAAATAATAAATGCACATTTTTTATCTGCATTTATTTTATTTTTTTTTAAAAGGTGAACTTATCCTTTAAAGGTGAAATTTTGGCACTACTGCTGCCTGACCACCCCTCCTCCACACTTCTTTCCTGAATAACCCACGCAAGACAACAGTTGGAGTTCAATGATCACACAACACTGCCTTGGAGACAATTGCACCAGTAACTGCAGATACTTAAGCCTCGTACACACGGGACGACGATCGTACATACGATCGTCTCAAATCGTATATGTTGCATAATGTAACTTGCATACTGACTGCACTACACGATCATACGAGCACAGAAAGAACGTTCAGGTACATGTAATTAGCATCTGGCTGTTCCTGACTTCAGAGCATGCGTGTTTTGCACAATACAACTTGTTGTACCAACTGCTCTGTACACACGATAGAAAGGTCGTATGAGCGCTTGTTGGTACGACCAAGTTTTCTAGTTTGCTCATACAACTCCCTTGTACGACCGTCGTTTGTTCGGCTGTTCTAATCGCGCATATGAACGATCGATATCGCATACAACGGTCGTTAGTACGACCTGTTGTATACGATCGTCGTCCTGTGTGTACAAGGCTTTAGGATGGGGTCCTACTAATTTACATGTTAACATAATGACCACCTTCAAGGAGTTTGAATGACACCAGCTGTTATGACTATACAAATCAACCTGACAGTCCACACCAGAAGGCCAATAACTATCAAAGTAAATGAAGAGAGGAGGAAAGGTGGGAAGATTCCCTGACGTCAGTTGTGCTTCGACTGAAAACTCTCCAGGGACCTTCCTGTATCCAACCTCTGAAACCCCACCTGTTCTTTTCTGACCCACCTGTGGGCAGGGCCTACTTCGCACGGAGCACGCTTATTAATGCCTGGGATCAGGAGGAGACTGCAGTCATGTGAACACTCAAACATTAAGGCAGTTCCCTGACTTAGAGAGGAGCTTTCACTATGTGCAATATTGTCCCATGTCACTACACACTTTTTTCTAATGCATGCTGCATTAGGAAGAATGTAAAAAATATATAAGCCAATGTAGGTCCTCAAATTTTGTCCATCAGGCTAAAGCAGCGCTATTCCGTATATAATACACAGACAGATCCTATTAACCTGAGATGAAAGCACACTATGATTATTATTCAAGTGATTGGATGGCAGTGTCCTGAAAATCCACCCAGTGTAAAATCCTCCAAATCAATAAAAACTCCTATTGACCTATTGAAGCCTATTGACAAAGACAGAATGAGGAAACGTGTCTAGGCACAACCACGCGGCTTGCGGGGCATCTGTCAGCTGTTTCTGATGTCTTCCCCCGGGAATCACCATGGATGACCAAACTCCCAGGAGTGGCGAGTACCGGGACATACAGTCAGGTCATTACATATTGGGACATCAACACATTTCTAATCTTTTTGGCTCTATACACCACCACAATGGATTTGAAATGAAACAAACAAGATGTGCTTTAACTGCAGACTTTCAGCATTAATTTGAGGGTATTTACATCCAAATCAGGTGAACGGTGTAGGAATTACAACAGTTTGTATATGTGCCTCACACTTTTTAAGGGACCAAAAGTAATGGGACAGATTAACAATCATAAATCAAACTTTCACTTTTTAATACTTGGTTGCAAATCCTTTGCAGTCAATTACAGCCTGAAGTCTGGAACGCATAGACATCACCAGGCGCTGCGTTTCATCCCTGGTGATGCTCGGCCAGGCCTCTACTGCAACTGTCTTCAGTTCCTGCTTGTTCTTGGGGCATTTTCCTTTTACTTTTGTCTTTAGCAAGTGAAATGCATGCTTAATCGGATTCAGGTCAGGTGATTGACTTGGCCATTGCATAACATTCCACTTCTTTCCCTTAAAAAACTCTTTGGCTGCTTTCGCAGTATGCTTCGGGTCATTGTCCATCTGCACTGCGAAGCACCGTCCAATGAGTTCTGAAGCATTTGGCTGAATATGAGCAGATAATATTGCCCGAAACATTCAGAATTCATCCTGCTGCTTTTGTCAGCAGTCAGATCATCAATAAATACAAGAGAACCAGTTCCATTGGAAGCCACACGTGCCCACGCCATGACACTACCACCGCCATGCTTAACTGATGAGGTGGTATGCTTTGGATCATGAGCAGTTCCTTTCCTTCTCCAAACTCTTCTCTTCCCATCACTCTGGTACAAGTTGATCTTGGTCTCATCTGTCCATAGGATGTTGTTCCAGAACTGTGAAGGCTTTTTTAGATGTTGTTTGGCAAACTCTAATCTGGCCTTCCTGTTTTTGAGGCTCACCAATGGTTTACATCTTGTGGTGAACCCTCTGTATTCACTCTGGTGAAGTCTTCTCTTGATTGTTGACTTTGACACACATACACCTACCTCCTGGAGAGTGTTCTTGATCTGGCCAACTGTTGTGAAGGGTGATTTCTTCACCAGGGAAAGAATTATTCGGTGATCCACCACAGTTGTTTTCCGCGGTCTTCCGGGTTTTTTGGTGTTGCTGAGCTCACCGGTGCATTATTTCTTTTTAAGGATGTTCCAAACAGTTGATTTGGCTACACCTAATGTTTTTGCTATCTCTCTGATAGGTTTGTTTTGTTTTTTCAACCTAATGATGGCTTGCTTCACTGATAGTGACAGCTCTTTGGATCTCATATTGGCAGTTGACAGCAACAGATTCCAAATGCAAATAGCACACTTGAAATTAACTCTGGACCTTTTATCTGCTCCTTGTAAATGGGATAATGAGGGAATAACACACACCTGGCCATGGAACTGCTGAGCAGCCAATTGCCCCATTACTTTTGGTCCCTTAAAAAGTGGGAGGCACATATACAAACTGTTGTAATTCCTACACTGTTCACCTGATTTGGATGTAAATACCCTCAAATTAAAGCTGAAAGTCTGCTGTTAAAGCACATCTTATTTGTTTCATTTCAAATCCATTGTGGTGGTGTATAGAGCCAAAATGATTAGAATTGTGTCGATGTCCCAATATTTATGGACCTGACTGTACTGTACAGAGTGCTGTTTGATAAGGAATGCTATTGTTTATTGATGTTTGTAAGTGCAATATGAGAAGGGGGATTTGCTGTATGGGAATAAAACATTTACAGGTTCACACTATGAGGTTTGCTTCCTTTTTTATCTGAGCAACTGAACTGCCTATGGAGTCAGAGCTTGGCTGAATATAGGAAGAGCAACCACACACCATTGATCCAGGTGATCCAATTGGGATATCCATGGAGGTGTTTCCCTGTCTGCACACACCAGTTTTTGTATGCAAAGGTGGTCTATTGATATATTTCTGGTGAGTGCAATGCTTAAGGGAGCGGAATCATGAGATGTGGTGAAGGTGGTCTCCCCATGCATCTGCATGAACCTTCAGATGAACTGTGACCTGAGTTTTTATTGATTTGGAGGATTTTACACTGGGTGGATTTTCAGGACACTTCCACCCAATCACTTGAATAATATTAATGGTGTGCTTTCATCTCAGGTTAATAGGATCTGTCTATGTATTATACACGAAATAGCGCTGCTTTAGCCTGATGGACTAAATTTGAGGACCTACATTAGTGTATATATATTTTTTTACTTTATTATTACAGCAGCTGCTTAGGTGTTAATTATCGTTTTCTGTTCCTAAGTGATATGATTTACTTCTAGGATAATATATTAGGAAGGATGTGCTGAGTCTGTGCCCACTCCACCAGTCCAGTGTACCTCTATTTCCTCACTTCCAGTAACAGAATAGGGTTCCACCGACCATATAGCGGTTCTCATGTGTGCACATTAACTCTTTCCTTCCCATACCTCATGACCAGGCCATAGATCTCCATAACACGGTTTTGAATCTGGTTGCTTTTGGATGCCGGCTGCTAGGGAGGGAGCCAGAACATTGACTCCCTCACTAAAGGAGGACCTATCACCTTATCAGGTACCATGCCTAAATACTGGTTGCTTGGTGTCCTGAACTAGTGCTTGGTTACTCTTAGCAGCTACACTCCTCTTCCTTGTATTGCCAAGTTAACCCATTGTAGTGGTGTTACTTCATACTCCGTAGTGCTTTACAGACCCTGGTTCTTTTGATACGCCAGAACCCACATGCACCCCATTGAATAACTTCAGACCAGGCTCATAACAGTTAATGTAATTTTACTGAGGAGGCAGCATACAGTTCAATATGAAACAGTATCCTTTCCCCTAATTCAACTATTGTAATGTGGCTGCCAAGACATACTATACCTCTATGATTCAAGTCCATTATGGCATTGTCCATGTCTTGGATGTCTCTGAAAGTCCCTAAGTCTTCAGCAGCAGTCCCGATTCCACAGAACAGAGCCAACCAGTTTGGCTAGGAAGATCCGGTCAAGATGGACCCTGGCCCTCAGCCTTCTCCCTTTTTATAGCACAAGTGGGCTAGGTAGGACCAAAAAGTCCGGACACAGAGCATACAAAAGGTAGACCCTTCCCCTGGCCTGGGCCAGCCACTAACTTACTAGAGCCCAACACAGCAATCTGGTGAGATCCCTGACTCCCTGTATACTTTAAAGTGGTAATAAAACCCAAAAGCAAACATTTATAATATTTCAGCTTACCAATTCTTAGATGTGATGGCTTTACTAGTTTTCTTCTTTAAGCTTTCTTGCCTTTATCTTCATCTGGTGATCTGGCCAGTAAGTCTGTTCTGAAACAAACCATTTGCCACTGACATGGGGTGCTTACCGTGATCAGCTTTTATTTATTCAAGTAAAACCTTTATCCCAAAGGAGAAAAAAATGTTGATGCTATTGCTTGTGTAACTACATTATGAGCTGGAGTTTGGCTTCAATTTGTTAGTGTATCTGAATCAGCTGGTTACTGGCTAGATCTCCAGGTGAAAACGAATGTAGTCACCATCTCTAACGATTGATAATCTACAATATTTTACATTTTTGGTTTTTGGTTTATTACCATTTTAATTACCAAAACTCCTCCCACACCACAACTTGCCTTTTAGGTATAACAGTCAACCAGAATGGATTAATCCCCACAAGGAGGCGGTCGGTCACAATACATTAGTATAGTAGCCCAATACGGGGAATGATTCGAGAGTAATCGGGAACCAAACCCGAAGTCTTCCAGCTGGGGCAGAAGGGGTCTAGACAAAATAATATAGTCTATGCGGGACATACTGGAATGGGTGGCAGAAAAGCAAGAATAGGCTCTAACAGATGGATATCTCCACAAGTTAGTCAGTGCGAAATCAGTTAAAAGCTGTGAGAATATTGTTTCATGGTCAGAGATGAAGGGGTCAGAAACAGAGCTTGATCTATCTAGACTAGGGTTGAGGGTGGTGTTGACGTCACCTAACCAAATAGCTGGGACAGATGGGTGGTATGCCATAAAGGAGAAGCCATCACGAAGCACTGCAGAGTTATAAGTGAGAGGGATGTAGAAGGCCATAATAAGCAATGATGAATCTAACAATAATGTATACAGAAAGATATATCCTCCTTGAGGATCCGAGCCTCTACTGCCTCACAGAAGACATCTGTTTAGACGATACATCAGGCAAGGCAATGAAATAGCGGTGACATTGTGGCGCCAGTGGAAGGTGTAGGACGAGTGTTTGTTTTCCAATGCCTGTTGTAACTTTGCTGCTGTAAGTCGATTCTTTTATTAAACTCATATGCCTTTACTGAATGCTGCACAATGATTTTTTCCTCTTCTCATTGGCATACTGAGTAACGAGGTCTGAGGCTCCTTAATGATAAATGTATATGGTGACTTCCATCCTTGGCATCCATTGAAAAGGAGATGCGGCTTATACCTAAAGTGAGGTGTGAATACTCACTGATGCTCATACAGACCTTGATAGGTCTAATGATCTGGAAAGAGGATACATTCGCCCTGTGTTTCCTGTACTGGGTGTTGCACCTATTAAGAACCGGAGGGCACTTTTTATTCTTCACTGTATGGACTTTATTTGGTTTTGGACATTTAGGGGTTGATTTACAGAAGGCAAATAGACTGTGCACTTTGCAAAGTGCAATTGCACTCTGCAGGAGCAGCTGCTTCAGAGCTTAGTAAATGAGCAGAAGATCTACTGTCTTCCATCATCCAATCATGGGCAAACAAAATTGCATCATTTTTTATTTTCCTTGCACGTGACCGGGTATTCTTTACATCGTCAAGATTTACCTAATTTACTAAGCTCTGGAGCAACACTTGCAGAGTGCAACTGCACTTTGCAAGTTTAGAGTCTATTTACCTTTTCATAAATCAACCTCTTAATCTTATTCTTTTTTTGGACTTTATTCCATTCATAAACAAGTATTATTTGTGAACATTAATGCACTAAGTATGTGACAGCGTGACACGTTTATACAAAAGCGGGGGCTCTTGGCATTCTGGCTGTGCTGTTGTTCGCTACAGCGGGCCCGATCAGTGGGTCCCAGCCAATAATTTATGACCAGGACCTGCTAATCGTAATGTGTTGCAATCTTCCCAACTTCCAGATGCCTGATTGTGACCTCCAGAGTCAGGAAGGGCTGACATTCCTCCTCAGGGTGCAGGTTAATAGGCATAGTGGGTGTAGTGCACGATGGAATGATGGTCGCCAGTCACTTTTTTTGTAAAAATGAACAAAGAGAGTTTTATTTCTCGTAACAGGAACAGGGGAGAGATGGTTAGGGCACAGGACACCCTTAGGCAAATGTAATGGAAAAACTGGCAGACTCCAGAGACAAAAATAGAAATAGACAGACAGCAACACAGAGAAAGGGCCTTTAAGCTGATTGCAGTGATCTGTATCTTTGTAGCAACGGCTGTCTCCTATAGTAACGCTTCACTCTCAATATCTCACTGGAGATCTGCACTCGCAGTATCTCACTGTAGGTCTTCAACTCACATCTCACAGTATCCCACTGTAGATCTTCACACTGAGCTCCCCGTCTTTCACTAGACTTCTGGGACTCCCAGCCACTGGATCCCCTAAACTCTTCTCTGAGCTAACCGCTGTATCCCTCAAGCTTCACCCACGCTACCCACTGGATCCCTGGCTTGACTCACAGCTACACGCTGTACTTATCTTCAAGGTGTACCCACGCTACCTGCTGGGTTCCTGGATAAATCTACTGAAGCTTTCCCACTTCTCCACCATCCCCAGCTAGTGAAGAGTCTACTCTGGTAAAAAGCTCCATCCTTTCTGCACCTGCCTTTGGTAACAGGAGTGGTCTTCCCTTTGTGGTAACTGCTTCTCCTTTACCGCTGGCACCAATCTGGCTCTCCCTCAGACAGAACCTCCTCAACTTGGCTAAGCCTCCGACTTAAAGCCTAGCTTGGTGCTGCTCAGATTCCTGGATAGGCCTCAGACAGACCTATCAGCCAGGAGCTCCCAGATAGGCCTCAAGCTTCTGGCCTAGCAACTCGGGGAGATTCAACACATGTCCACCCTGGCAGCAGCCCAGGTGGAATAGAACACCTATTGACAGAAGGGAGAGACTACACACCAGACTCAGGCTTAGGACAGGAATCAGTGGATCCTAACTACCAATTAGCCAGGCTAGTTACAACTTAGAACAACTAAATTTGCTAGCAACCCTGTTTAGGACCAGGGTGCTACATTTGTTTTCTCCCTGCAAAGCAGGGAGATAAAGCAGTCACTTTGCTTAGTAAAAGAAGCACGCTTTACACTTGTTAGACACACAGTTAACCCTTTGATTGACCCTAGATGTTAACCCCTTCCCAGCCAGTGTCATTAGTACAGTATATATTATTAGCACTGATCACTGTATTAGTATCACTGATGATGTCAGTGTCAGTTAGCAAGGTCCCACAAAGTGTCAGTTAGTGTCAGACTGCTCACAGCACTATCACAATCCCATACTATTCCATGTAAGAAATTTTAGAGTAGTCACGGGGGGCTGCTATTGTAGAGATAAAGGTGATTAGGAGTCAGTCTCAGTGGCAGGGTTACAATAACACAGCTTTCCTTTTAACCCAGTCATGTAGCCCCTCCATCTATGTCTTCTGCTTTACTCTGGGCCTAAGTTGACCTGGATAAGCTTCACTGACAGTATTAGAGTAGGTTTGTCAGGGGCTCCTGTGTGGATCTCCACCATTTCTTACAGACTCATCAATTTCTAATTTCTTCAGACACTTTATGGAAAATTTCAATGGATTATGTCAGGTAGAGGAAAAAAATTTAACCTGTAATTTTATCACTGTTGGTATGGCCATAGTTAGTATGACACTAGGAGGTTTATTTAAAAATTTTCACCAAGATTCATACAACTTTCACCCAAGTTTCACATATTTTTCCAGTGACTGGAAAATTGTGAAACTCCTGGGTCTGTGAATCTTGTATGAAAAGCATTTATAAATAGACCTCTATTTGTGAAAAGGCAGTGTACAGTAAACCCCCCCCCCAAAAAAAAAAAAAAAAATACTGGCTTGTGCATGCATTCCCAGAGAGTAAACCCCAGAATGATCAGTCTCCTCCTGCTGACCCTTGTAAAATTCACTTCTCTGCTTGGGCAGCAATGTATTTCTATAGCCTCCTTTCATCCCCTTTGTCCTGCTATGTTTTTCCATTGCTAACTAAATATGTTTGAATAAACTGAGATGGACCTTGCAGGGTGTGGATCTCCAAATCTAACCTTTTTCTTTTAATACAAATATTTCAATGCTTGTATTAAAAACAAAAATATAAGGCCAGTAGTAAGGCAGATGGAATGGTAAAATTTAAAAATATTGCGCTGGTGAGTATATATATGCAGAAAAAAATTAATATGACAAACGATCCAGTGAGTATCATTGAAATTCCATATGTTCAATTATTAGTGAATTGGGAACATATAGGTGCATAACAGTCTAATAAAGAAAAAATCAGTGTAAGAAATTGATTGTAGATGGCATCCACCATAAACCACCAATAAAGTGTAAATGCAGCCTCCACCTATCAGGATACTGTATGTTACGGGGGGGGGGGGGGGGGTCAGGGCCCCCCCCCAGGGAAGGTTGGTGTGGACACAGCCTCCACCAGGCAACCATCACTCAGGCTCCAATTAGCTCCAATCTGGTAACAGCGATGGAAAGCTTCAAATGACTATAGCTCCGCTTGAACAGTGCAGCCAGTGCATAGAAGTAAAAAGACCACAATAGTGTAATCCCGTTTAAAATGGTCGATTTAATAAAAAAATATTGCACTTACAATTAGACGAATATAAAAAGGCAAACATCCTTGTACAAAGCATGCAATGGCTAGGAAACAGCACTTCCGCCCAGATGGAATGGTATCCCTTTGGCAGTGCCATAGCTCTCTACTATGGGCTGGTTTTTCAGGGGGTGATCCTATACCACAGTATACCTTATACAGTATATAAAAGAAAACAGTGACTAGTTCAACAATTTGTTATTATAATAAAAATAAAAAAATAGTTTGATTGGTATCACCTAGACAGAAAGTAAAGGGAAATCTCCATAAAGTTACAGCTCATGCCCACCTTCTCCATGACCTTAACCATATTTAGGAGATTCCCCTCACCTACTGTTCTGTCTCGCACCCATCAAATAGACAGTACAGCCCCGTACACACGGTTCGACGGTTGTATACAACAGGTCGTACTAACGACCGTCGTATATGTAATCGATCGTTCGTATGCGCAATTTGAACAGCTGAACATACGATGGTCGTACAAGGGAGTTGTATGAGCAGACTAGAAAACGTGGTCGTACCAACAAGCGCTCATATGACCGTTGTATCGTGTGTACAGAGTAGTTGGTACAACAAGTTGTATTGTGCAAAACACACATGCTCAGAAGTCAGGAACGGCTGGATGCTAATTACATGCACCTGAACGTTCTTCTGTGCTCGTACGATCGTGTAGTGCAGTCAGTATGCTACATACAACAGCCAACATACGATTTGCGATGATCGTACGTACGATCGTCCTCCCGTGTGTAAAAGGCTTTAGTGAGAGGAAAACTCAACATTAGAGTTGAGCGAACACCTGGAAGTTCGGGTTCTGCTGGTCCGTCCGAACTTCGGGACAAAGTCCGGGTCCGGGTCCGGACGGAACCCGAACGATCGCACGGACAACGAACCCCATTGAAAGCAATGGGGACCCGAACTTTTAGGCACAAAAATGGCTGTAGGAAAGTCCTGGAAAGCCCCAGAGGGCTGCAAAAGGAAGTAAAATGGGGGTAAGGGTAGGGCAAGTGCCCTACAAAAAAATGGGGACAGGGAAATAACTGTAAATATTTTTGAAAAAATAAAAACATAAAAAAAGCAAAAATGGAGGTGAATGTGGATCATCTTCAAACTGTGTCTGAAAAGTATTAATTAACGGTAGAAGCCATATAACTGTTCTAAAATCATCTTCAAACTAGGGCAAGTGCCCTACAAATAAATGGGGATAGGGAAAATAAATTAAAATCAAGTAAAAAAACAGGAAGGGGGGTGGATGTGGAGTAGGAGCCTAGAGGTTGACTCAACCGATGGAGGAGGATGAGGAGATGGTGGCGGTGAAGGTGGATGAGACGGTGCCAGTGCCGGATCAGTTGGAGATCCGAGGATGAGGTGTAGGTGGGGGGAAGGGCAATAAAAT